>JAWQFJ010027615.1:65000-94048 GCA_034096865.1 Theodoxus fluviatilis | reverse complement strand
TGTTCTCTAAGACGAGCATCACACTCAGCCCCTTGACACACACCGGTATATCCGCCCTTACGTTGCAACGGTGTGTTTAATCATCGAGGTTTTATCTCTCTCCTTTATTTCCTCGCGATGGGTATAACCAATAAATACAGGCGTTACTCACTCGTCTTGTACCGCGATTCATTGATAGTTGAAAGAAATGAGGCCACGATTGAAGCAGGACCAACCTTGATGATCCATTGCTACCCGCAAACCTGAAGTCATGGCATAGCACCTTCTTCGCGATTGTCACGTAAGGTGTGTGTGGTTGTGAACTACGGGTAGTTGTGATGTGATACATTTTCTTCCACACTCGTCTTTCGTTTGGACCATGACAATGCATGTAGCCCATGCAAACAATAGAAGAGGTGATCCAGCCAACCCAATAATACTCATTCCTACTTGTAAAAAGCCACAATGCGTACGATTAGCTTGCTACCGAAACGCCAACTGTACCACGGTTCGAAGGCATGGGGGTCGTCCCATAAATAGTAGTAGGGACTAAGCTGCCCCACTCCACGCCGTATAGGGAGTAGGATTACAAATGGTCAAAAACGACTTCCTGCAGTGTTGTTAGATGATATATTCCATTAGGGTCAACAGACCTCCTGCCCAAGCCTTCTATGGGACACACATGTAACTGAGCAAGCGGCCACGTAATCATCATTTCATGTAATCGGCTATTATATCGCAGAAGCCCGCAGCTCTGGGAATAGAGGGTCCGCGAGACCTGATCTCTAATACTAATTGAACACAGGACTATCAGCTATGTGTATCATAATCAGGTTCAATTATAACAACATGCTAGGAGATATTGATCGAAGAAAGTCGACTCTTCTGTGTGCATGACATTGGAAAGAGGAAAGAGCTTTCGCAAGCCAAGTCAGTGTTACGCGCTGACTTAATGATATTTAACCTTGCTGTGGCTGCCGTCAGTCTCCTTGCGGGATATCCCCCGCAAACTTGAGGAACAGCAGAGCCCTTGCGTTTAAGAAGATTCGTGTGAAAATTCTCAATACCCGGTCTAGGTCGTGTGTACATGATTTGTGTTGTAGCCGCTAAGTATTTAAATGGAGGACACGTTGAGGAGACAGCGGTAGAATAGGTCACTCTTCACCATCAGAACTATAATCAGGAGCCAGTAAGTAACGTCCTAAGAAATGGCTGTCACTTATGTGTCAAAAAATGCCAGGAGCGCACGAATGCAAGGCAAAAGAAACGAATGGCGAATGATAGATTATGTTTGGTAACTTCCGACTTCCTTTTTCAAACTACAAAACTTTGGGTTGAGAAAAAACTTTGCCATTGAATAACACAACTAGACGTGGAAAAAGTATATCAGGGAGCGCGTGTTAGTAAGGTATGGATTTGAAATCAACGATTTACTCGTAAAAAAGTAAAAAGAAGACAGGAAAAGGAGACCACGAACAAAACTTCGTTTTTGATAATTCATCTGAATAAAGAACTGGAAGAGCTGACAGATGACAGTACATACGTGACCAAACATCGGGCCTGCAGTACAATGAAAACTAGCGCAAAACCAGTACAAGTCAATTGATAGACTTACAATTGCCCGATGGTTCACGGGGGTGGATAAGAAAAAAAAAAAAAAAGTAGGACCGTAAAATCACGCCAAGGGCACTGAGGTTGTACCATTTTCTAGGCCTTGTGACTGAGGGCCTGCCTAGACCGTATGTTAAGATGACATACGAACCCAGATACAATGCCTACTACACGAGTTAACAAGCGAAGAGTAAAAATACTGAGACCATCTTTTGCTCGTTGACATGCTCGTGGGATGTAGGAATACAAGGACGAATCTACTGTAATCTCTGTTTCTACCACTGCCTTCCATTAGCCCCCTGTTCCGGCTTTACCAGTGAACCCGACCAGGAGAACGCTGTTGTTGGATCTGGACGTGAGAGAGAGAAATCCTGGTCTAACCCAACATGTCATTTCTTCTACATACAGCATTGCAGAATTGGGAATAGGATAAGAAAAATGTGAGAAACCCCAAGGAAGGTGACGGACTCCGATTGTCGGGTTGCAATTTTTTGTTTCCTTCAAGACGGGTTACCCAATTGTAAATCGGTTGCTCAATGTATGAATGTTGTAGATGTAGTGACCATTGGTAGGCAGGGAGTCCATTGTTTGGAGGAAGTGTTAACTCCATTCTCTTTTTTTGCTTAGACAGAATAGACGGTTGTGGGTTTGGGGTGGTTTTGTGTCTGGTATCCTTTCGTATCTTTTTTAGAGAGTAAATCGTTGATTCCAAATCCATACCTTATAAACGCATCCCTGAACTTTTTCACGTCTAGTTTATTCAAGTAGTTTTCTAACCCAAAGTTTTGTTTGAAGGATGAGTACCAAACATATCTATCATCGCATTCGTTCTTTGCATTCCGCTCCTGCATAAAGCAATTCTTAATTCTCTGCTTTAGTTGATGGGTGAAATGCTTTACGTCCGCAACTCCTCCATTTAACCACACAAATTCAACACCTAGACGGTATAGGAAATTTTCACCATCTCAGCCCAGTTTCGGTCACCGACGATACGCGAGTTAAATATCATTCCGTATGCTTGCTTGGGAAGTCTTTCCTCTTTCATTCAACAGAGTTTCAGCCATAATTTAATTACCCTGATACCGCTGTTTATTGAGATCGGAAATCTACCCAGGTCTCCATATACCATGTGATTCGGGGTCCTAATTGTGTCCAGTCCCAAGAATATCTTACAAATGAAAGTGTGAATTCTCTCCACTTTCAAACTTTTATGGAGACCCCATGCCTCAGAACCGTACAGTTGGGTTGCTTGTACCTGTGCGTCAAAGATGTTTGTGAACACCTTTGTTTGCATGCTATGCAGTCTCCAGAGTAATTTCAATACTTGTACACCCTTTAGTTTGCCTTTCACTGCTAAGTCATCAAGTGCAGCTTCAGTGGACATTTTTGTCGTAAAAACATAACCAAGGTACTTTATTGGTTTACCACCTCAAGTGATGTGCCGTCTAGAAACCATCTTTCTCCCACTGCTAGGTGTCCTCCCTTCCTGAAAACCATGACTTTAGTCTTTTCGGTGTTTATCCTCATATCTAAGGTCTTTGAAACACGCACAAAACTGTCTATTTGATTTTGGAAACCAACAGGTGTAGTAGATATCAATGCGACATCTTAGGCAAAGAGCAAAAGAAATACCTCCATTTTACCAGGTATCATTTGTACTCCATTTTTACCATTTCTTCACACGTAGTCGGCTACTGCGTTAATATATATAGAAAAAAATCAATGGACTCTCAATTGCTCCTTGCTTCACTTCTGTTGGACACTCGAAGGAATCGGTTAGGTCATGACCCCAGCGAACGCATGCTTGGACGTTGGTGTACATGGCCTTTAACATCGAAAGGAATTTTGTAGACAAGCGTGAGCCTTTAAGTACTTCCCAAAGCTTCCTTTGGTTGACAGAATCGAATGCCTTCCTGTAGATTAAAGCAACGTAAAGTTCCCCACGTTTATCTCCATAGACATATGAAGCATGGTGGTACCCTGCTATCGCAGTGCCAGATGAAGCATGGTGGTAGCTCGGGTGGGGTGTGACATGCCTCGAGCAGGCAGGGAGTAAAGAGACGGTGTACATGTTTCTCTCCCTTCACGCCCTCCAAGGGGTCAGCAGACAAGAAGGCGTGGTATCACATTTCTCCGTCTTTGGTCACCGCCTGCTGGGATGACCTCTCTGTCGCCTCTCTGCTGCTCAGGCTTTAAATAGCCGCTACGCGGACCTCAGCAAGAGCAGACGAAATTTCTAACTTAAAACTCGGACCTGTCGTTCCCAGTGAAGACAAAATTGTGCTAACATAACAGCTTCTAACAACTATTTGAGGCTTAAATTAACAGTCCCATATGACAAACTTCACTCCGCTGGAAAGAGCGTTAGTCAAAGTACATTATGCGGCAATGAATGAATTCCAAAATTGATTCGTATATTTTAAAATGGCTAGTGAAGTATTTACGGCGCCAATTAAAGCAGGTACTTATTAATCGTTTTCTTTTAATATTACCGTTTACAACTCACGGAGTGCAGGTTACCATATATGGGATGATTGATAAGGATAAACGCTAGGTTTATATTAAATATTACAAACAGTACATGGTACATTAGATGAATAAATTGTAAAATTCGATGTGCTCTCACGCACACAGAGACTGAGATAGTGTCAGATGAGAAAGCGAGTCTACGTGAACATCATATATCTCTACCGCAGCAACAGAGTGTGAGAGAAACACGCCTTCTCACGTATCTCTGCAGTTACAATCTACGCACACAAGTATGGAAATAGATGAGAGACATCACGTTGAACTTCCGTCGTCTGGACAAGTCTCTACATTCTATTCTCACCCTCTTACACATATTTCGTTATCATACAATAAAGCGTGAAAATATGATCAACTGTTGAATGACGAGTTCAAAACCCTGCTTGTTCTACACATACCTTATTTTCTCCCTCCATCCATGCACGAAGCCGTCTCGCCAGAACAGTAGTAAAATCTTGCTCATTACACACAGCAAGGAAATGCCTCAGTAACTGTCAGGTTCTAGGACATTTCCTTTCTTGTACAATGGGAAGATGATTGATTTCGACCATATTTCAGGGAAATAGTGCATATCAAAAAGGGTGTTGAACAGTTTGGTGAGAAATGGGATGACTTTTTTGTCAGCCACTTTGAAACCCCCCCCCCCGGGTAAGCCATCCAGACCTGGGGCTTTGGAAGGTCTCAGCCTACTAATGGCACTTCTAACTTCTTGGCTAATGACGTCGTCCAGCACGTCATGGTGCACAAGGCCCTCCATCTCTGCTTCATCACTTACAAGACTGTCTTTCGTATGGAACATAGTCTCGAAATGGGCTTTTCATGTGTTGACATGGATGTCTGGTTGAGAAGTTGAGCAGCGCGAGGAACCTTTCACAATCGCCCAGAATGCTCGGGAATCTTGCACGCTCTTCAAAAGTGAATTTCTTATCTTTACGAAATGACCACGCTTTTTCCTTCTAACAAGGTCTTTGTAATGGCGCCTGGTCAACAAATACTGTTATTTGGCTTCTGCACTTTTAGATTGCCTTAAACTTTTCAGGGCAACGTAGGCCGTACTCCTACTTTCACTACACTCTTTATCAAACCAAGGTGCCCGTGGTTTCGTAGATCCTCCCATTTCAACTTTTATCTCCTTTTTCAGACATATTGCACTCGTTGTTAGGATTTCTGTGAATTGGGCAAGAGCATCATCTACTGAAGTAGCCATTGCTTTAGTTGCCTTGGTTATCTGGTTGTCAAAGTTAGGTGATTGCATGTGTTTTTTTAGTTCCTCTATCTTGCATGCATCCCAGCAAAGCTTTGTATAAGACCTCGACACCTTCTCAAGAATCATGTGAGTTATGGAGGGCCCAAACACCATTTCAAGGGGCATGTGATGAGACTCCACACGGGCACTTACATAGATATCAACAGGGTAAGGGAGATTTTAGGTGATCACCTAACAATAATCTATAACACTGTCACCGCTTGGAGACAAGTAGGTAAATCGACCAAGCCTGTCACCACTCGTGCATCCATTCAATATAGCAGCGTGGTGGACTTTGCAAAAGTTTCTCAACAACTTTCCAAAAATATTTGTTGTCTTATCTTGCGACACTCTAGGAGATCTTAAATGTGTGCAAGGGCAGACTGTCATCACTAGCTCGTCGTCGTCTTCTACGCTCTGGTCCTCTTCGGCGTGAGCTTCCCAGTTTCCGATTCTTGCGTTCATGTCAGCGCAAATCACGATTGTGGAATCTGGATGTCTTTCCTGGAATTTCAGTATGAGGTCCTCCAGGACGATGATACTTGATGAAATTTCTTTGTCTTTATAGTATGGAGAACCAATAGGTGGTATGTACGCGCATATCAAAATGGCGTCCTTCAAAAGTGGGCCTCGGATCCTAAGAGATAGCATTGTATTGCACTCAGTATATAGTATCGTTAAGAAATCTGCAAGCGTTTTCTTTACCAGTATCACCACTCCACCAGATATCCTTCCTTGTGTTGACAGTTTTATTCCAGGTGATTGTAATACCATGTAGCCTTCAAAGGGTGTGCTAAAGTCAAAAGTCACCGAGGTAAAAGTCTCAGTCAGGCAACAAATGTCAAAACTATGTAAATAGTGTATGAATCCTGGTTCCGTGATTTTCGAAGCCACCCTTTCTATATTCCAGCTTACTATTCGCAAAGTCGTTCCTTGGCCATTTTCTTTCCGTTCATTTCTGATGACCGGCTGTGGCAATAGGCGCTGGCCTCGCCGTCGCGATTCCCTATCTACTTGTTCGGCCTCTGTTGTCGAGGCATTTGTGTTGCGTAGCCTGCCGTGCCATACTGGTGCTGAGCTTGCTACAACTAGATCCTTTTCAAAGTTCCCACCAGAATCTTCACCAGAGGTCGTTGTCAACCATTCATGCACATTCCTCTGAATCTTCTTCCTCGATGTACATTCTGTCCCTGACTGCTTTTCATTTTGCTTCCGGTCTAGACGTTGCGACGCGGTTTCTTCAATCCTGATCTCATGACCACTATTCAGGATTGGCTCTGTAGTGTCTTGTATTTCCTTTTGTCCAGTTGTAAGGGGTTCTTCAAAGGATTCCTCGGCGACTCCTGATGAACCTTCCTCGATGGACGATGGTGAATCTTGGGGCATTACAGGGTTCTGTGGTATCAATCCCTGTTGAAAAGGGGTCTGGTACGCCTCCTCTGGCCCACTGGTTCCAAGTGGAGTCATGTTTCCTCCAGCTGCCAGGACTGTCTTTATCCTTTGCCAAGCATCGTCACTTCTGTCAAATGTCGGATGCGAGGAACCTTTTCTGCCATCCTTACCAGTGATCAGCTGATGCATAGCACCGTCATGGTAGTCTTCCATGCCCTCCGAAGGGTCCGTGGGATTACCGTAGTAGCAGTAGTCAGCGCCCGTGAATGTACTTTTACTGCTTAGAGTGTATTTCCTTTGTCTTTGCCTCGCGTAGTCGTCCGAATGAGCCCATGTCCCTGCAACGTCTTGCTGCTGATGCCACTTGACTTTAGGATTTTGCATTGAAGACGCTTCAGGTTTTTCTGGGCGTTCACAGCGCCACTCCGGAGCATGCCGATTCCTGCCGTGTGTCTGGTTCCTTTTCCTGCTCCACTTCTGAGACCTGTGAGAATAAGACCGGCTGAACCCGTGGTGACTGGATCTGTCGTCCTGGAACCACAGCTTGAAATTGCGGTAGAAAACATGGTGACTTTGCTCCCGAAGATTGTGGAGGGTTTTTTCTTGCCTACTTGCCAGCTCGCTGGCTATCCTGATCCCCATATTTCTCATGATGTTTCTATCGTATCTCAAAAGAGTCTGTTTGTCCAGGAGAGTGACCATCTCGACAATGATGGGTCGTGGATTAATCCGGTTGTTCCCTCTAGTGGTCCCCAACCGTTGGACCCGAACAATATCTCTTTCTGTCCCTGAAACCGTCGGCACTGCTTCACGAAACACGTTCAGCAAGACCAGTATGACTCGTGCTCTTCCTCGTATACACCAAATATCTTGACGCTGGTTCGCCTGGCTGTACTTTCGTTCTTGTCTGCATTATCTTCACACATTCTTGAAGCGTTCTGGATTTCTGCACTGGCGGCATCCACGAGAGTCCGCAGGTCATCAATTTCATTTTTCATAGCTTTCTACCTCTTGCATATCACTTAAAACTCTTTTTCACGAAGTCTCGCCATCTCCATGTTTGCCATCTTTTGCTTTTCTATATCTGCTTTCAGGCGTTCGTGCTTTCCCTGTACCCGTTTCTCCAGTTCTGAGAACCGCAGCTCCCATCTGGCAGCCAGCGACTCCTCCTCTAAGTGCATTTGACTAGGCCTTCTGGGGAATCACTGGCTGGCAACCAGACTCTCTGCATCTCCAAGATTGTTTGGTCCCGGATTGGCCTCAACGTCACCTGCTATGAGGGTGCTAGATGACAGGTTGTGCAGGTTTTGCACTGAGGACCGGTCTTGCAAGACAGCCATCATCATCAGCGCCGCGTACAACACTAAGATGGAAATACCTACTGTAGCCAGCGGACGAGTCATCCTAAGGCGCAAATTGCACGAAAAACACATGTTGATGGGATCAGCTCTGAGTGAGGTTTCAAAATCCCATTCGAAGTCACTGAGTGCACGTGCTGGTGCTCCTGGGGTCCCGCGTCCAGCATGGCATGCGTGCCAAGCGAAAGCGCCAATTCTCTGACGATATGTATTCACGTCAACCCCCATCGTGAACGAAAAGTGAACACCGTTTCTGCTCAACTAGTGCACTATAGTTAACAACAAGAAAAAAGTATAATGTCCAGCTACACAAAAATCCACATGTACACGACAATTAATTGTTTGTTTTCAAATTGTATTGAATCTGTGTACACACGTGTTTACTCGGATGTATCTTGCCGACACGACTTGATTGATGTAGTTTATCCACGAACCGCGAACATTATCGGTACTAGCTTCTCGGCTATACGGAATACGCTAGCCATCAACGCATCTGTCCTGAGGAGTACGGCCCGTTCAGTGTCAGCTTAAGGTGAAAAGCAAAAAATAACATAAACAGCACTGCCGCGAGGACGATGTAGTACACTTACATGTTCTCTCGTCACAGAAATTACCGGTAGAAGAGTGCAAGAAAGCACAACTCTACAGAAGACAGTGTCGATTGTAGAGCTAATACAGACACGTCTACTCCGACGAGCGCGCATGAGAGTGAGAGAGAGAGAGAGAGAGAGAGAGAGAGAGAGAGAGAGAGAGAGAGAGAGAGAGAGAGAGTGACAGACAGACAGAGAGAGAGAAAATCATATATCGTATAATTTGATTAAAAACTGCTATCTTACTTAAGGAGGGTGTTGATTGTTGACAAAATCCCCCCTTTCCCCCTACGTATTCATTTTCATCCTGTAGGACACACTACAAATTGCATAGGAGACACAGCGACTTGTAGTACACACTACACATTGCATAGGAGACACAACAGCTTTTAGTACACACTACACATTGCATAGGAGACACAGCGACTTGTAGGTCACACTACACATTATAAAGGAAACACAACAGCTTGTAGGACACACTACACATTACAAAGGAGACACAACAGCCTGTATGACACACTACACATTACATAGGAGACACAACATCTTGTAGGACACACTACACATTACATAGGAGACACAGCGACTTGTAGTACACACTACACATTACATAGGAGATACAGCGACTTGTAGGACACACTACACATTGCATAGGAGACACAGCGACTTGTAGGACACACTACACATTACAAAGGAGACACAACAGCTTGTAGAACACACTACGCATTACAAGGGAAACACAACAGCCTGTATGACACACTACACACTACAAAGATCGAGACACAACATCTTGTAGGACACACTACACCTTACATAGGAGACACAGCGACTTGTAGGACACACCACACATTACATAGGAGACACAACAGCTTGTAGGACACACTACACATTACAAAGGAGACACAACAGCTTGTAGGACACAGTACACATTTCATAGGAGACTCAGCGACTTGTAAGA
The DNA here is from genome assembly GCA_034096865.1 of Theodoxus fluviatilis. NCBI lineage: Eukaryota > Metazoa > Mollusca > Gastropoda > Cycloneritida > Neritidae > Theodoxus > Theodoxus fluviatilis. The sequence goes on along the minus strand of JAWQFJ010027615.1, from coordinate 84,388 downwards.
CACACTGCACATTACATAGGAGACACAGCGACTTGTAGGACACACTACACATTACAAAGGAGACACAACAGCTTGTAGGACACACTACGCATTACAATGGAGACACAACAGCTTGTAGGACACAGTACACATTTCATAGGAGACTCAGCGACTTGTAAGACACACAGCACATTATACAGGAGACACAGCGACTTGTATGACACACTATACATTACATAGGAGACACAACATCTTGTAGGACACACTACACATTACATAGAAGACGCAGAATCATGTAGGACACACTATACATTACATAGGAGACGCAGAATCATGTAGGACACACAACACATTACATAGAAAACGCAGCGACTTGTAGGACACACTACGCATTACATAGAAGACACAACAGCTTGTAGGACACACTACACATTACATAGGAGACACAACAGCTTGTAGGACACACTACACATTACATAGGAGACTCAACAGCTTGTTAGACACACTACACATTACATAGGAGACACAGCGACTTGTAGGACACACTACACACTACAAAGAAGACACAGAGCGACTTGTAGGACACACTACACATTACAAAGGAGACACAACAGCTTGTAGGACAACTACACATTGCATAGGAGACACAACAGCTTTTAGTACACACTACACATTGCATAGGAGACACAGCGACTTTTAGGACACACTACACATTACAAAGGAAACACAGCAACTTGTAGGACACACTACACATTATATAAGAGACACAACCGCTTTTAGTACACACTACACATTGCATAGGAGACACAGCGACTTGTAGGACACACTACACATTACAAAGGAAACACAGCAACTTGTAGGACACACTACACATTATATAAGAGACACCTCAACTTGTAGGACACACTACACATTACAAAGGAGATACATCGACTTGTAGGACACACTACACATTACAGAGGAGACACAACAGCTTGTAGGACACACTACACATTACATAGGAGACACAACAGCTTGTAGGACACACTACACATTACATAGGAGACACAACAGCTTGTAGGACACACTACACATTACAAAGGAGATACATCGACTTGTAGGACACAAAACACATTGCATAGGAGACACAGCGACTTGTAGGACACACTACACATTACATAGGAGACACAACAGCTTGTAGGACATACTACACATTACATAGGAGACACAGCGACTTGTAGGACACACTACACATTGCATAGGAGACACAGCGACTTGTAGTACACACTACACATTGCATAGGAGACACAACAGCTTTTAGTACACACTACACATTGCATAGGAGACACAGCGACTTGTAGGACACACTACACATTACAAAGGAAACACAGCAACTTGTAGGACACACTACACATTATATAAGAGACACAACAGCTTTTAGTACACACTACACATTGCATAGGAGACACGGCGACTTGTAGGACACACTACACATTACAAAGGAAACACAGCAACTTGTAGGACACACTACACATTATATAAGAGACACATCAACTTGTAGGACACACTACACATTACATAGGAGACACAGCGACTTGTAGGACACACCACACATTACAAAGGAGATACATCGACTTGTAGGACACACTACACATTACATAGGAGACACAACAACTTGTAGGACACACTACACATTACATAGGAGACACAGCGACTTGTAGGACACACTAGACATTGCATAGGAGACACAGCGACTTGTAGGACACACTACACATTACAAAGGAGATACATCGACTTGTAGGACACACTACACATTACATAGGAGACACAACAGCTTTTAGTACACACTACACATTGCATAGGAGACACAGCGACTTGTAGGTCACACTACACATTACAAAGGAAACACAGCAACTTGTAGGACACACTACATATTACAAAGGAGACATGTTATGGTTCAGCCTTTATTCAATTTTTCTATATTGTTTGAGGCATTCACCATGTCGATGTTTTGGCGGGAATATGCTGAGCTTTGCACTCTGAGACCAGTTTTAACCAGCTGTTTATAAAATTATCAATGATGCAACAATGATTTGATTGGTTGGAGATGGTGGCGCATGCGCTTTGAGTAACTCTTAAGTCGAAAACGCGAGAAAAATGTAATTCAGTTGACTCTGAGAATGTCGTCATGAGCAGATGTATTTTGAGCCGCTCCGTGTTATAGTAGAACACGTTAAAAGTCTAATCCTCCCCCCAACCATCTGAAAGGTTGTACTAAGAAGAACAGTGTCTTCCCTGAATGAAACTCAAGCTTTCGCCGGATTTCTGAAGCCAGTTCATCATCTGGAGAGTTTTCATCGTTTGACTTCGAACACTAGCGGAGTGTTCAAGCCTTGTCAGTCAGTTTGGATACATGTATGTGGGTGAACCCACAAGTGTCTATGGCCTTTTTGATCCTCTCCTTTCGAGGTGTAGCCTTGAGAGAGAGAGTGTGTGCTTGTGAATGCCCATTTCTGAGTGGACATCGTTTTTGGGCAGAAGTTTCGTCGTTGGAAAGTTCAAAGAAGCGTCATCGCCTATCTGCGTGAACTTGTGAGTAACTTTGGGTCAACTTTGGTTTCGGGTCAGTGAAATTAATCCTCTACTTTTCAGTCAGAGAATAGACTGATAGAATTGATTGGCATTTTCATTCATATTGCCTTAAATTTGATTTTACTCATGATTCAGTCTCATTAAAGAAAATCTTTAATGAACATTGTGTCACGTCAGGCGAGCATGAGAAGAGAGGGAGTGAAATAAGTATCCCCCCCCCCCTCCACTAGTGCTACCCCTAGACCAGAAAACAAAAAGAATTTGAGAAGTGTGTGAAAGAGTGTGGAGGGAGGTCATAAGACACAACAGCTTGTAGGACACTACACACTACAAAGGAGACACAACATCTTGTAGGACACACTACACATTGCATAGGAGACACAACACTTGTAGGACACACTACACATTGCATAGGAGACACAGCGACTTGTAGTACACACTACACATTACATAGTAGACACAGCAACGTGTAGTACACACTACACATTGCATAGGAGACAGCGACTTAGTACATTATACACATTGCATAGGAGACAGCGACTTAGTACATACTACACATTGCATAGGAGACACAGCGACTTGTAGTAGGGGAGACCAGGACAGGTTGAGTCACCAAAATGAAAAACTGGTCTTACTTCGCCAATTTAACAAGTATGACATAATTGAAAGGTTTAAATTAATCTGCAATCATTCCTTTACCTAAACCAATGGAAAAAAGTTGAAAATGTATGTTGGTTTCTTCACTACAATCAAAATAAGAGGGGTACCCAACTTTGACTCAACCTGCCCCATGCCGGGGTAAGTTGAGTCTTTTTTGCGGTAGGTTGAGTCACTAGGAACAGAAAAGCTGCACAGATGCACAAAGTCATCCTACAATTCCTAAATTGCCAATGTTCAGAAAGAGCATTCATTGTTCTTTAAAAATCACTCTAACTTTTGTGATTGTCTTAATTGAGTGCTGAGCAGCTGAGTGTAGAAGTGAGTCACCAAAGTTTTGAAAAAAACAAATGCAATACCCCTTTTTTATAACTTGTTACAGTTTTTGTATAAAACATGAGACTTTAAAACTGAGGCTCCAATGAAACGAAAGTCCATCCTCTAATCAGCGAGACATGTTTCATTAAGATACGTATATTGGTTGTTTTTTAATTGGTTTCAAAAACAAGTGGTGAATCAGTTAGTTACTATATGGGGTAGGTTGAGTCACGTGTTGCAGAATCGTGTTTTTTCATCAATGTAGGCTGTGCATTGTTACATCTAGGTACCATTAGTGAAGGCCTAGGTGTGTGCATGTTGTGCCGGTTTGCTTTTTTCCTTTCTCTGTCAGTTTATTTTAAGTGCTGTGAGAATGTCCACAATGGTTTGACACTTGGCATTTTTGGGGGGGATAGTATTTCAATTCATTCAAATCTGCTCACACAGATAGAAAAGTAGAATTTTGCTAAAGCTTCAATTCATTCAAGCTTCTTAAATGATTTAACACAAGGTGAAGTGATAAAAAAAACATTTATTGTTCTCTGCATTTTTGTTTCTTCGTCTTGCGAAATCATAAAACTGATGTAAACATTCTGAAAAAGTTACAAAAACAAAAGCTGAAAACCAACTCACTGAAACAATTGTTACAAGGAACCTGAAGCGTACAACAGTGATTGTAATCATGTTAATGACACAGGTCTTACCAAAACCTCTTTAACAACATTTAAATAATGAAATAAGAACGAAAAGTATGCTTGAAATTTTATTGTAGTTCTCTTCTTTTGTGAACAAAATTTAAGCTACAACAATAACAACAAATAAATAAGTCAAACCAAGGATTCAATCTCTGCTTTCGGTCAGCTGAAAAGCTCCAAAACCAACTCACTGAAACAATGTTACAAGGAACCTGAAGCGTACAACAGTGATTGTAATCATGTTTATGACACAGGTCTTACCAAAACCTCTTTAACAACATTTAAAATGAAATAAGATCGAAAAGTATGCTTCACATTTATTGTAGTTCTCTTCTTTTGTGAACAAAATTTAAGATACAGCACTAACGAAAAAAGATAAATCAGTCAAACCAATGATTCAGATGTACCTCAGTCAATCTCTGCTTTCGGTCAGCCGTTCATGAAGTTGCAGCATATGGCGTGTGGAGTGTATATTAGTATCTAGGCTGACAAAAGTTGCAGAAGTATTGGGAGCCGTAGCTGTCCATACCTGAGCATGCGACATGGACCCATTCAAAGCAAGCCTCACACTGAATCATGTCTTCTGTCACGGCCTGGATTTTTGTTTGTATGTACCAAATAAACTGAGAACAGATGTAAATGTATTTACTCCTTTTTAGAATGGAGCGTGTTCTTTCTCTGTTTACTATAAATTCTATTTTACACACTCACATCATTCAGCTGCAATCAGACAGGCTCAAAGATGACACACCAATTTGATTTTCTTTGCCCTTGTCTCTTTAATAATTGCACACACACACACACACACAAAAATCCAATCAGGCAATAGTATAACTGAAGTCTGTCACAGTCTACTAATTTCCAGACTTCGAGTCTCTAATAAATAAATGAGCGGTCATCAATCCATCCTGTGACTGCTCATCAGTCTCCACTCCAGTCTCCCAGTTTCATTTTTCAGTCATTGTGTAAACAACATATTACTTCTGACCTTAGTTCATGTCGTACTTTAGTGGGTTTGCTATCGTCCCCATCTCGGCCGGCGCTTTCCGCGGTGACGGTTCGACGAGGAGGTCACTTAAGACCCTGGCGATAGGTCCAGCACTTTTACCGACTTCAGTGGGTTTGCTGTCGTCCCCATCTCTGCCGGCGCTTTCCGCGGTGTTCGACGAGGAGGTCACTTAAGACCCTGGCGACAGGTCCAGCACTATCACATCTTCTTCACGGATGCAGGTGTCGGTCTGGTAGCCTGGCGGTTCTGCCATCCTCTTCCTCCTCTTCTTCAATCATCTTCTTCCTCCTCTTCTTCTTCAATCGCCTTCCTCCTCTTCTTCATCTTCTTCACGGATGCAGGTGTCGGTCTGGTAGCCTGACGGTTCTGCCATCCTCTTCCTCCTCTTCTTCAATCATCTTGTTCATCCTCTTCTTCTTCAATCGTCTTCCTCCTCTTCTTCATCTTCTTCACGGATGCAGGTGTTGGTCTGGTAGCCTGACGGTTCTGCCATCTTCTTCCTCCTCTTCTTCAATCATCTTCTTCATCCTCTTCTTCTTCAATCGTCTTCCTCCTCTTCTTCTTTCTCTTTCTCCTCCTCATCCTCCTGCTGCTACTGGTCCATCTGATCTTTTCTTTCTCCCTCTAATTTTCGAATCTTTCTCCAACTGCGTTATTGGTGATGGTTTTTTTTCTAAAGCAACCTGCGTTGACGTCATTCCCTCTCCAAAACATGACGTTGTCCCAAACCTTTAGAATTCATTGCCGAAAAACACAAAAATCCAAGTACAGAACAAATGCAGAGCTCCATCACTTGAGGTGCATTTTTCCAAAGCACAAATGACACTGACTTAACTACTATTCTGATAAACAGTACGTGGTCTGTCAAAATAAATCAGACCATACTAAGCAGACAACACAATTTACAAATTCAAAAACAAATATTTTAATTTAAAAAATAATAAATTTTTCATATGTCACATCTTCTTCCGACGCATCCTTTCCGGCGAAGTTGGCTGCAGATGCACCTTCTTGGGATGGAGCGTCACCTGCCAACAACGTAATCTTGAGACCAGCAAGTTCATATGGCAATGGGGCTGCATTGTTGCTTTACTTGGCAAAAATACAGGAAAGTTAATATTTGATAGATCTACTTTTCATAGGGTCTAAAATTACCGGTAGATAGAGAAAAAAACTATGCACTGTTTTATTTTGAGGTTTTTACTTTACTCTTAGTCTCCCCACCCACCACCCACCCCCTCCCCGATCTGGATTGTTTTGTTATTTTTTGAAGTCAGTTTTGTTTACCATTGCCATAATAATCCATTAAATGTTTGGAAATTGTTGTGTGTAAGTGTGTGTGGGGAGTGGTGAGATGGCGGTTTCCTGTTGAGTTTTTTTTTAAAGCATTTTCTTCTCATACACGTGTTTGTTTCGTTTTTTCCCACAGGGGCAGGTTGGGTCTCTAAGGGGCAGCTTGAGTCATGACCCAACGTGCCCCGACCCAACCTGCCCCACCTAGGGTTGATGTCGTAGAAACGCATTTCCTGTTCACATGCACATTTAAACTTTAAGGTTTTGGGCTTAGAAGTGAGTAAAATGATCGAAGTATCCATATCACTATAAGCCTTTTGCTCAGATTCGGACACAACTCAAAGTAATCAGCTTACAGAGAAAGAACAGAAATCTCTAAAAAGTCTCGAAATGGCCCTCGCACCCTTTCCCTGATATACAAGGACCAGCTGGAACTTGACAAATTAGCATAGCGGGTTTACAAAAAGGATCGGGTGCAAAAATACCGAAAATTTAACAAATAGCTGAGATATTCTTGCTGACCTAATGTGCCCCATGACCCATCCTGCCCCGGTCTCCCCTACCCCGTACACATTGCATAGGCGGCACAACAGCTTGTAGGACACACTGGAGACACAGCAGCCTTTTTGACACGGTACACGTTAGAAAGGTGTTTGACCACCTCCACAACACGCTCTCTGCCACTCACTCAGTATTGTCAATGACGTCACTGATGATGACGTGGGGACACCGGTACATGGCGACGTCACTGCAATAATTATTAGAGAAACTGTGTCAGCTAATAGAAAGGCAGTTTTACGCCCGGAGCCCAAAACAGGCGAACATTAAAGGCCAATTCACACAGGAAGCAGAAAACACTGCTTTTCTTCGAAGCAAAGCCAAAAGCTGTTTCGGTGCGTTTTTCATCGAAGCACGTTTCCCTTCGGAGTATGCCACATGTGGAACAAAATGTTGCAAAGCAGACTTCGAAAAACAGTATATCGGGAGTTATTCCCCTTTTATTCATCATATTGCGATACGAGCAGCAATGATGATGTTATTATTCCAACTCTCCTTGCTGCCATTGGGAGAAGACGACAAAAGCCAAGGTGGTTCATGCTCTTGAATTAGTTCATTTAACCGAGTAGTTTGCTGTCCTGAAAGCTGAGAGAGGTCCCGTCGCCAGCACAGCCACAGCGTCCGCGTTGCTGTCGCTGCGTCAATTCCTGCATATTACCCATCTGAACACAGAGATATTACTTTTTGCTTCTCGTGTGGCTTGGCCTTAAGGTTCGTACTATAACTACAACAGTGATAGGTAATAGGAGGACAGTTTTATCTCATGTGCCCAAAGCAGGTGGAAATATATGGCTAATTTTATTAGCGTGTTATTTATTTCTAATGGGGAAATGCACTGTGTACAGCAACGGAAGTTTACAATCCTTTGTTCGACATCGCATTTGAATGACCTTCATATGACACTTCTAGACAAAAGCTGAGATTCGATAGAAAATTTCTGTATGGTGCAATATTTGTCATGAGAAAAATGTATATTTCGTAGCCACGATAGATTTACCAGATTTCTTTGTCATTTTTCTCTGCTTGGCTGGCTTCTTACCGGCCTGGTATGATATCACCCCATAAGTAACGAAAATAACTCAGCATAATTGTACTTTGAAACTGTCAACAACGGTCACAATAACATTTGGCATGCCACCATATTACTTTTCTCTTTCCTAGATTACGTTCGAATTATCATAGATATCGTACAAAATCAAAATGGAGACTGGAGACAGACACATAGAACACAGCAGAACTACAGATGACTGGAGACAGACACATAGAACACAGCAGAACTACAGATGACTGGAGACAGACTCATGGAACACAGCAGAGCTACAGATGACTGGAGTCAGAGTCATGGAGTACAGCAGAACTACAGACTGGAGACAGCTTCATCGAACACCTCAGGACTGCAGATGACTGGAGACAGACTCATGGAACAGAGCAGAACTACAGATGACTGGACACAGACCCATGGAACACAACAGGACAACAGATGAGTGAAGACAGACCCATGGAACTCAGCAAAACTACATATGACTGGAGACAGACCCATGGAACACCTCAGGACTGCAGATGACTGGAGACAGACTCATGGAACAGAGCAGAACTACAGATGACTGGAGACAGACCCATGGAACACAGCAGAACTACAGATGACTGGAGACAGACCCATGGAACACAGCAGGACAACAGATGAGTGGAGACAGACCCATGGAACTCAGCAAAACTACAGATGACTGGAGACAGACCCATGGAACTCAGCAAAACTACATATAACTGAAGACAGACACATGGAACACAGCAGAGCTACAGATGACTGAAGACAGACACATGGAACACCTCAGGACTGCAGATGACTGGAGACAGACTCATGGAACACAGCAGAGCTACAGATGACTGGAGACAGACTCATGGAACACAGCAGAACTACAGATGACTGGAGACAGACCCATGGAACAGAGCAGAACTATAGATGACTGGAGACAGACACATGGAACTCAGCAGGACAACAGGTGACTGGAGACAGACACATGGAACACCTCAGGACTGCGGATGACTGGAGACAGACCCATGGAACATAGCAGGACTACAGATGACTGGAGACAGACTCACGGAACACAGCAGGACTACAGATGACTGAAGACAGACACATGGAACACAGCAGAAGTACAGATGACTGGAGACAGACTCATGGAACACAGCAGGACTACAGACTGGAGACAGCTTCATCGAACACCTCAGGACTGCGGATGACTGGAGACAGACTCATGGAACACAGCAGGACTACAGACTGGAGACAGCTTCATGAAACACCTCAGGACTGCGGATGACTGGAGACAGACCAAGGGAACACAGCAGGACTACAGATAACTGGAGACAGCTTCATCGAACACCTCAGGACTACAGATGACTGGAGACAGACTCATGGAAAACAGCAGAGCTACAGATGATTGGAGACAGAGTCATGGAGTACAGCAGGACTACAGATGACTGGAGACAGTCTTGTGGAACTGGTCCACAGAAATGCTGCAAGGAAGTGACAGTCTTGACAACGGGGTACACCACACCTCCACACACGTGACGTTCTGGGCATCCTGCTACACCAGATGCAGCCACTGTAAAGCTTTTCCCATCTTCCATTGAATCCTTTTGCAGTTAGTGGGTAAGCGTACACTTACTACGTATCCCTACACGATTCATAAAAGGTGAATGGACTCGACTTTCTCCTGCCCTAATCAGGTCCAGTGATGTTGTAGTCAAAGGCTTTGCCTACTCTACAATGACTGAAAGGCCATAAGACTTCAGTTATTCGTTTATTATCTTGTTCGTTTATTCATTCGTTCGTTCATTCATTCAGTTATCCCTGGAAGAATGTTTGACCTCTTTCGTTGTAACAGCATTTGAATTTGATGAATGAAGTGAACTGAGAGTAGCGTGATTTGCCTGCCATGTGCATGCAATAGACAGTGGAGTTTGTACGGATGAGATATCATCTACGATATTGTCACTTCTTTCCAAAAAGTAACTGTCTGTAACAATTGTTTATAACATACAATGATACAGCCTGCAATAAAATTTGCTGTTGTTTAAATTTCCAGTAGAATATCAAAACTCAGTGTTTCCCTTTAAATATACTTTTTTAATGGCGTAGAAGAGGACATATGAAGGGAAACAACTCGCTTGTCATGTCTACTGGGTGATCTACCCTTACACCCACTCCTACCCCAGGTCCCAGCCTCAACCCCCGACCCCGTCCTCCACCCCCATCCACTGCCACCAGTACAGCACCGCCCTAGTAACACAGAGACGCTGTCGTCATGGCAACCACAGTCTTGCATGCTGCCTACCTGCGTGTACAGTGCCCAGCTCCTGGATAGACGTCATCAGGCCGGACAGGTTCGTGTTCACCTGCAGCGTAAGACCAAATGCCCGTTTTGGTAGGCAAGAGAGGAGATTTCGTGGCACTTCTGTGCAAGAAAATATATAATTATGGCAACACATCTGCTTAGAGTCCCCCATAAAAACAAACTTCGTCGTACTCCTGTGCAAGAAGATAATTATGGCAACACATCTGCTGAGAGTCCCCCATAGAAACAAACTCTGCACCAGCAAAGCCTCGGGCGCTACCCAGGACCACTCACCACGTGACTGGAGGCAGCGGTGCGGAGTCTGGGCGGCACCGTGTGGTCTATGGTTCCTAGAGGTTGTGGACGTGTGGCCTACACTGACAGGCAGGCAGGCAGGCAGGCATGACAGACATGACAGACAGACATGACATTACAACATACGAAATACAGACAGACAGACACACACACACACACACACACACACACACACACACACACACACACACACACGCACGCACACGCAGACATAGAATACAGACAGGCACAAACACAAATAGACGCGCGCACGCAAGCGCGCACACAAACACACATTCAGACACTCACACATACACAAGTGTACACATTCACACACACACACACACACACACACACACACACACACACACACACACACACACACACACACACACACACACACAGAGCTAGTACAGACACACACACAAAGACGCGCAGCATAAGGTATGCGTGTTTTGGGAGTCTAGTGGATGGCATTGCGGACAGCTTGACTCAATATTTGACAGTGGTATGTAAGAGACCGACAGAGGCGGGAGGAGAGAGAGAGAGAGAGAGAGAGAGAGAGAGAGAGAGAGAGAGAGAGAGAGAGAAACAGACAGAGACAGAGAGAGAGGGGGGGAGGTAGTATCAGTATGTGGTAATAGAACAAGTCGTACACGCACGCATGCATGCACACGAGCTCGCACGCATGCACGTAGGCACGCACGCACGCGCACACACACACACACGCGCGCACAAAGACACACACACACACACGCACACATAAACAGCTTGTCGAAATGTGTGTGAGGTGCCCACCTTGTAGCGTGGCGAGGACTGGAGTGGCTTCCCCCCTTCAGCCCTGGCCTCCTGGACCGCCCTCTGCAGCTCCTTCTTCTGGGACAGGACGTGGTTTGGCAGCCCCACGGAGGACACCGTCCTGCCCAGGGCCGTGCTCGTCTTGGCACCTGTCGTCTGAGACTCTGTAACTGCCGCCTGCTCCTCCAGCTCCAGTCTGTCCGCCTTCCACTTGCTCCTTAGCTCTTCCATGGCCTGGGTCTTTCGGTCGAGGAGAGTGTTGGCCGCCTTGCTGAAGACGTCCTCGATTTCCTTGGCAGCATCCTGGAAGGAGGCGTCCACTTCCTGCAGACTGGTGGCGGCCATCTTGGCTCGGGGCTGGAGGCTGGACTCCTGGATGTAATCGAAGTCAACGCACAGCGTCTCGATCTGTGGAGATGAGCGGGAGGGATGTAGGGCACCGTTGCCAGGAATCCACAACACAATACAAAGCGTCGGCCTGTACGCGGACATGTGCTGCTGAGTAATAAATTTTAGTTTGAGGTGGATGTTGGGTCAATGCAGAGGCAAGCGTTTCCAACCACCCATGATCCCTTCTTCCACTGAGCAAAGATCTTCTGTGTAAAACTTCTAAACTAGTTGAAAGTACCCAAGACTTTATATGCCCTTATTGAATTTTTTTCCTTAAGCACAGTGCTAGTCCCTCTATGTCCAAGAATTTCTTCTTTAAACTTTCACAGTGCCTTACTCATACGCTTGACATCAAGCTGCATTTGTGAAAATCAATTCACCTGCGAGGAAGCGTCTCTCCAGCCCTCCACTCACCTCGCGCTTGGCTTGCTCCAGCACCTCACCCAGCTCCACGTTGTCGTGTCCGTCCCTGTCCTTGTGCAAGACGATGACGCACGTAGAGCAGATGGCGCTCTCGCAGGTCTTGCAGAAGTACTTGAGCTTTTTATTCGGGTGTTTCTGGCACTTCTCCACCTTCTGCAGCAGCAGGGAAGGGGAGCTGGCCGCCTCTTCAAGAGACACGATGACGTGGTCTCTGGCGATCTTGACCTTCTTGTGGATGGCACGGCATTCCTCACACAGGGCCTGGGCGCAGTCCAGACAGCGAGAGGTGGCCTTGCCGCCGTCGTCACAGCCCTCACACGGAGCCTCCTGTGCAGTCCGGATGACCTGCGTGTAGTCCAGCAGAGCACCCCGCGTGGTGTCCACTGGGAACGGTCCTGTCACCTGGATGTCTTCCCGACAGTTGGGGCATTTGAGGTTGCCTCCCCTGTCCAGCTTGGCGATGCAAGCTCCACAGAAGGTGTGGTGACAGGGAAGCACTCGAGGCAAACGGACTCGCTGGTCGAACGGTTCCTCGCAGATTTTGCAGCTCAGGAGAGTCTCTGATATCTCTTCCAAGACCTTCTGCGACGAAGAGGCCATGGTGTTTCCTTCAACAAGAAGAAGGCATTACCGCACCAGCTTGTCATTCAAGTGACCTGCACACACGGGAAGGCATCTATGCTTACGGCAAATCCAAATCTGGACTCGTGGGTAAAAGGATGGACTCCCGAAAACAAAACAAAATATGACCACAACTATGGCTTGGAGGAGTAGGATCTCTGGCTTGATGACAGATAAAACGTTTCGGGCACAGCCTTTCCTCAGTCTGACAAACAGCTGAGGATCTGGATCAACAACAAAAAAGACAACAGCGGTAAAAGTCTGGACTGCATCCCTAGCCTTGCTTCCGAACCAAAGCGTTCGAAGCTGGTGATGCTGAAGGCCTTGATACTGTTGTAAAGGTGCTGAAAAACACTAGAACACCGTGGCATCTTCAGGAGTGGTGCGCCGGGCCTCTCCGCATGGTTGTTGCCTGGTTACGTCACGTAGCCAGGACGTGGTAGAGATTCATGGGTCACGTGACTTCGTTCGGGCAGCGTGGATGCGGCCTAGTAAGTAGTATACTATCATTGGTGTTCGATTGTTCTAGAAAGCACCCAGAAGGTATAAAAGGCGTGCGTGCGGCCGTGTGAGAGAGCGCACAAGACCGGAAAAAATGAGAACTGCAAAATAAGCGAGTGCGAAAAACTCTCCATAAGGAATAATCGTGTCCTTTGAGAATTCAGTCTCAAGAGTGAAGTTATTAGGGTAATCCTGATTACTGCTTTTTGTCGCCGTGTATCAACCAGTGCATGAATAAAGTTTTCGAATACGACCACCACATTTTATGGACTTCGAACTCCCAGCACAACAGAACTTTGCGGAAGAGACAAGTCCCAAGGAATACCATACACACTGTGTTGAGTGCATTAGTCACAATCAGAACGTTAAACTGAAGTCTCGGACAGATTCAGGGCACGGAAACTGCACTTACAAGAGTGATACAAGTCTGGGGAAAGAAAAAACACACATGCATTCTATGGCCAATGAATTAAACTATCCTTTTGCATACACACGTACGCAATAATTGTAATACTGAATGCTTCACATATTTGGCAAAATAAATGTCGATACACCTCTATACAACATCAGCGCTACGCTTGTCAAAAGGTTTTCAGCCGGGACTAAACGATGCGCACGAAAGAAATAGAGAGAGAGAGAGAGAGAGAGAGAGAGAGAGAGAGAGAGAGAGAGAGAGAGACAGAGAGACAGAGACAGAGACAGAGACAGAGACAGAGAGAGAGAGAATGAGGAACGAACAAACAAACGGTTTATTGTAGGGGCCTCTTTATATGGGAGGGGATGGGGGGGGGAGAGGGAGATGGTGGGAGGGGATGGGGGGGGGGGGACGGAGATGGTGGGAGGGGATGGGGGGGGGGGGAGAGAGGGAGATGGTGCGAGGGGGTGGGGTGGGGGAGAGGGAGATGGTGGGAAGGGATGGGGTGGGCAAAAGGAAGATGGTGGGAGGGGGTGGGGTGGGGGAGAGGGAGATGGTGGGAGGGAATGGGGTGGGGAAGAGGGAGATGGTGGGAGGGGACGGGTTGGGGAAAAAGGAGATGGTATGAGGGGTGGGGTGGGTGGGGGAGAAAGAGATGGTGGGATGGGCTGGGGGGGGGGTGTGTGAGAGGGAGATGGTGGGAATGGATGGGGGGGGGGGGAGGAAGATGGTGGGAGGAGGTTGGGGAGAGGGAGATGGTGGGAGGGGATGGGGGTGGTGGAGAGGGAGATGGTGGGAGGGGATGGGGTGGGGAAGAGGGATATAGTGGGAGGGGATGGGGTGGGGGAGAGGGAGATGGTGGGAGGGGGTGAGGTGGGGAAGAGGGAGATGGTGGAATTGGTGGTTTGGGGATGAGGGAGATGGTGGGAGGAGGTTGGGGAGAGGGAGATGTTGGGAAGGCATGGGGTGGGGGAGAGGCAGATGGTGGGAGGTGGTGGGGTGGGGGAGAGGGAGATGGTGGGAGAGGATGGGGTGGGGAAGAGGGAAATGGTGGGAGGGAATGGGGGTGGGGGAGAGGGAGAAGGTGGGAGGGCATGGGGTGGGGAAGAGGGAGATGGTGGGAGGGGATGGGGTGGGGGAGAGGGAGATGGTGGGAGGGGATGGGGTGGGGGAGAGGGAGATGGTGCGAGGGGGTGGGGTGGGGAAGAGGGAGATGGTGGGAGGGAATGGGATGGGGAAGAGGGAGATGGTGGGAGGGGACGATGTGTGGGAGAAAGAGATGATGGGAAGGGATGGGGGGGGGGGGGGGGGAGAGGGAGATAGTGGGAGAGGACGCGGTGGGGGAGAAAGAGATGGTGGGAGGGGATGGGGTGGGGGAGAAAGAGATGGTGGGAGGGGATTGGGGGGGGGGAGAGGGAGATGGTGGGAGGGGAGGGGGGGGGGGAGAGGGAAATGGTGGGAGGGGAGGGGGGGGGGGGAGGGAGATGGTGGGAGGGGACGGAGTGGGGAAGAGGGAGATGGTGGGAGGGGGGGGGGGGAAGAGGGAGATTAAACTTGCCGTGCTTTGCAACCACAGATTGTGATGTTTGATTTTTTAAACTCTCTTCTCTCTCTCTCTTCTCTCTCTCTCTCCCCGTGCGTAGCACGGGTACCCGCTAGTATATATATATATATATATATATATATATATATATATATATATATATATATATATATATATATAAAAATAAAATAAAACAGAGAGAGAGAGAGAGAGAGAGAGAGAGAGAGAGAGAGAGAGAGAGAGAATTGGCTAGAATGCGGGAATTCTAGTTCACTAGAGACTTCGTCTACCGGCGAAAGTGTCTCTAGCCCAGTTGACCTGACGTGATGGAAGGTTTTCGTCCGAAATATGCAAATGAGGTCACTCGAGGGGCTTGTGGGATAGCCTATCTGCTCCTTGACATACGCCGCTAAAGTAGTTCTAAGTAAGTGATAGGTATTGAAGCTGATCAATAGCGTTGGCTTTCAGAGATAACGAGGAAGACGGGACTGACGTCATTTTCTTAATTACGTCATTCGGGGAGTGGAAGAACTTTGGAAGGGGGAGAATTTTGGTCTCGGGCCAGTTTGGGAAGTTGAAAGACAACTTCGAGAGATTCCCTGTTTCCTGGGGGCTTGGTCTCATGACCCCTTGGTGCACCGAGGATTGTTGACGTGGTCAGAGGAGGCTGAACGCTTTCTACACATGGCTGACCGCTAGTCAGTCGGTACCACTCCCTGATGAGAAACGGACATGCTCGACTACCTTCCGTTGCCTGGACGGTTGGTGGTGGTGTTTCCATGGAAGCGGTGGAGGAAGAGAAAACCTCCTTGCCACCAGAATGAACAACACCGTGGTCTCTCCCTCTTGGTCCCGAAGATCTCCTGCCCAAGGCTACAGAACCAGTGATGAGTAGAAATGAAACCTGTTTCTCCCTCTGTCCCCTGTGTCTCATAAACATCGGATGAACTTTGACAAAGAATGAACACTCTCAGTCTGATGCTAAGAACTCTGCGTACCAACATCATTGAACTCTCTCCTTTATTCGTCGTAATGAAGATGAACAATTATCAGGCTTTTATTCATGAAGATGAACAATTATAGGGCTTTAATTAATAATTGATACTGGCTGGTCATTTTTAAATTCTGATAATTCATGAAGAAGTACTTTAGTTTGATGTTGCATGTTTTGCCTGAAGATTCGGGTAATCCGTTTTCAATAGAAATTTGATATTCATTCCACCTCCGTGTCTTTATTGAGAGTTAGTCTATCTCTAAAATAGACAACAATGTTGTAACCCCCTTGGGTTGTAACATAAATTGGGGGCTCGTTCCGAGATCTGAAATTGACAAATTGAGCTAGATTCGAAAACATGAAAGTTGTGATTTAAATTATTTCTTTGCTCATCACTGAAATTTCAGATAACCTGTTTGAGAGTGTGTTTTTGTCCTTTGTGATCTTTCTGTTTGCTACTTGCATTATGTGCATTGTCTGATCCTGTCGCTGCACTCAGCAGTTTCACGCAACAAAGGTAGGAATTTAAGAAAATTTGTCTAAAATGGCCACCGGAGGTGAGGAGACGGTAGACATACGACATCTCTTACAGAATATGACGGCAGATCATGTGCGCGTGGCACTGGTAGAGGAAAAGTATGCTTTGGCTGAACGTTTTGGCATTGAATTGCGGGAGCGCATGACCTCAAGGCAAATTGATGAAATTCTCATTCCTGAACTATCTAAACAGGGCCTGTTTAGGGTAGAAGAGGACAGTCGTGAAATGGGGGATCAGAGTGAAGCTTTGCACTTGCAGATGGAGAGACTAGAGTGGGAGAAAGAGAGATTCCGAATGGAGCAGGCTATGCAGAAAGAGAGATTCCGAATGGAGCAGGCTATGCAAGAGTCGAGACTGAAATTGGAAAGAGAGAAATTTGAGTTCGAACGTGAACGATTAAGTCGCGAAGAGGGGAACGTGAGAACACCCCGTCTTGAGAGACTGGACGATTTGACTGATCAAGACGATCCTGT
Source organism: Theodoxus fluviatilis (assembly GCA_034096865.1). NCBI lineage: Eukaryota > Metazoa > Mollusca > Gastropoda > Cycloneritida > Neritidae > Theodoxus > Theodoxus fluviatilis. Next base: position 66,983 of record JAWQFJ010027615.1, on the reverse strand, counting down.
AGTCTACTTCCGAAGTTTTGAGCAGCTGGCTGAAGCATCTGAGATTCCTGTAAACGAGTGGTATCGTAGTTTGCTCCCTTGTCTGAAAGGGAAAGCAAGAGAAGCTGCCCTTGGTTTGTCAGCAGTGGAGGTGAGGAACTATGACACGTTGAAAGGAAAGGTGCTCTCAGTTTTCGCAGTCTCAGCAGAAGTCCATAGGAAACTTTTTCGGAACACTAAGCTCGGGGAGAAAGAAGACCCTCTTGAACTTTTGTCCAGGCAGACCAAATATTTTGAACTTTGGGTGCGTGCAGAAGGTGTAGATTCTTTCGAATCTATGCGGCAGACAATCTTGAAAGAGCAATTTCTGAATTCGGTAGGTGTAGATATCCGTGTCTATCTGAGTGACAAAGAATGCAAGACTGTCCGTGAGTGTGCCGAGAAAGCAGGGAAGTTTCTTGCTGCGAGGGAGGGGGTGACGAAAGTAGATGGATTCAAGTCTAAGACTGGACAGGGTGCATTTTCCGGAGGGAAAAGGGAATTACAGGGTAGACATTTCTCAGGGAGAAGTGACTCTGGGAAGCAAACTGTAGCTGTGAAGGATGTTGTATGCTACAAGTGCAGGGAGAAAGGACACTTCCAATCAAACTGCCCAAAGAACAAAGCAGGAGAAAAGGAAAAAGCTAAGAAAGTGGCGAAGGTTGCAAGGGAATCTGGTAACTCGGAGAAACTCTCTGGAATACGAGAGGTGTGTGATTTTCCTTCGGGAATCACAAAGTTGATCGAAGCAGTATGCATCAGCAACCCGAGGCTGTTTCGTTGAAGCAGTCCTCAGATGAGAACCCATTTATTGAAAAGGGTTGGGTAGCAGTAGGGTGCGGAAAGCCAGTTGAAGTGAAGATACTTCGGGATACTGGAGCTGAGATCAGTCTGATTAGGAGAGGGTTGCTTCCCCTGTCCTGTGGAACTAGAACAGGTGGGACAGCCTTAATCAGAGGGGTTACCAGTGATGCAGATCTCTGCATCGAACTGCACAAGGTTACACTGCAAAGCACCTTGTACAGGGGGGAGGCTGAGGTAGGGGTGACAGACACCCTCCCGGAGGTTGATTTCCTCCTGGGAAACGACCTAGCCGGCAACCGAGTCCCGGCATGTGCAATTGTCGTGGAAAATCCTTCTCCTGTGGTGGAAGATAACGAAATCTTCCCGTCCTGTGCGGTCACCCGATCGCGAGCGAAGAAGAATCAGGAAGACGAACCTGATTGGTCGCTCGAAGATACCTTCATGTTTCAGACAGAGCAGAACTCTGGAAATGTGCAAGGTGGGGAGAGAAAAGGGACTGAGAGTTCCTCTCCCACTCCGAGTAATGCGGAGCTAGACAGCTCAGACGACGCTGTCGAGGCTGTGAAGCCTAGGGTTAGTGAAAACCCCGTTGAAACTGAAAGCGCTGTGTTGCGCCCAGTTTCGGAAGAGTCACCAGAGCTCACGGAAGAGCAGGTCAATGATCTGGTATCTGAGCAACGAGGTGATGCGACGTTAGCGCCACTCTTTGAGAGAGTGGTGACTGATTCAAACAGTGGACACGCTGCTGCTCACTATGTTGTCTGTGACGATCTCCTCATGAGGATTTGGAATTCCCAAAAGGGAGAGGAGCATTCCGTGGAACAGCTGGTTCTACCTACTGGGTGGAGAAGAAGAGCCGCGCTGAAAATGGCGCATGCTCATGCCATGTCGGGTCATCTTGGGGTCGAGAAGACCTATCAAAAACTGCTCCAATATTACTTTTGGCCGGGGATGAAGAAAGATGTAAAGGAATTTTGCAGGATATGTCATATCTGTCAGGTAGCTGGGAAGCATCACCCACCCATACCTGTAGCACCCCTGCAACCAATTCCTGCAGTGGGGATGCCTTTCGAGCGAGTGCAACTAGACTGTGTGGGACCGTTACCGCCCACTAGAAGGAGAAATAAGTACTTGCTAACCATCATGTGTACCAGCACCAGG
>JAWQFJ010027615.1:7500-60000 GCA_034096865.1 Theodoxus fluviatilis | reverse complement strand
TGTTCTTTTTATTTCGTCTTCATTCGTTTCTTTGTCAGCCTCATTTTTCACCTCTTACCATCTGGACTATCTACCCGTATTATCTTTTCATTTGCTTTCTTCAAGCTGCCAGCATATGGAGAATAAGCATAATTTCTTTTTAATAATAGCAATATTCTAGAATTCGTATTTAGCACTTGAAAGCAAGATTGACATGATAATAGTTTTCCATATTCTACGCCATCTTTGCGTTTAATGTGGCTCGATCAAAATTTTCATAATAAATAAATAAATAAATAAATAAATAAATAAATAAATAAATAAATAAATAAATAAATAAATAAATAAATAAATAAATAAATAAATAAATAACGAACGAACGAACGAACGAACGAACGAACGAACGAACGAACGAACGAACGAACGAACGAACGGACGGACGGACGAACGAACAAACGAACGAACGTGCGAGCGAGCGGGCGAACGAATGAAAAGATACATAAATAATGAAATGAATAATAAAATTAATAAAGAAGCAAGCAAACAAGCAAAAAAAGAAGAACAAAGAAATAAAGAAAGAAAGAAAGAAAGGAAGGAAGGAAGGAAGGAAGGAAGGAAGAAAGAAAGGAAGGAAGGAAGGAAGGAAAGAAATAAAGACAGAAATTGGGACAGAAATAAAGAAAGATAGAAAGAAAGAAAGAAAGAAAGAAAAAAAAGACAGACAGACAGAAAGAAAGACAGACAGAAAGAAAGAAAGCGTGAAAACTCCACGGATGTGGGTTCCAGCTGAGGAGGGGGGTATCGTGTGGCAGCTGCCGTGTGTGATTTCCTTCTCTCTTCTTGTGTGCGTGTGTGTGTGTGTGTGTGTGTGTGTGTGTGTGATTTCCTTCTCTCTTCTTGTGTGTGTGTGTGTGTGTGTGTGTGTGTGTGTGTGTGTGTGTGTGTGCGCGTGTGTGTGTGTGCGCGTGTGTGTGTCTATCTGTCTATGTGTCTATCTGTCTGTCTGTCTGTCTGTCTGTCTGTCTGTCTGTCTGTCTGTCTGTCTGTCTGTCTGTCTGTCTGTCTGTCTGTCTGTCTGTCTGTCTGTCTGTCTGTCTGTCTGTGTCTGGTCTGTGTGTCTGTGTCTGATCTGTGTGTGTGTGTGTGTGTTTGTGCGTGTGTCTGCCTGTTTGTTTCTCTGTCTGTCTGTCTGTCTGTCTGTCTGTCTGTCTGTCTGTCTGTCTCTCTCTCTCTCTCTCTCTCTCTCTCTCTCTCTCTTTCCCCTCCCTCCCTCCTCTCTCTCTCTCTCTCTCTCTCTCTCTTTCTATCTCTCCCTCCCCTCCCTCCCTCCCTCCCTCCCCTCCCTCCCTCCCTCCCCTCCCTCCCTCCCTCCCCTCCCTCCCTCCCCTCCCTCCCTCCCTCCCTCCCTCCCTCCCTCCCTCCCTCCCTCCCTCCCTCCCTCCCTCCCCCCCCCTCTCTCTCTCTCCTCTCTCTCTCTCTCTCTCTCTCTCTCTCTCTCTCTCTCTCTCTCTCTCTCCTTCACTTCTCTCTCTCTCCTTCTCTCTCTCTCTCTCTCTCTCTCTCTCTCTCTCTCCCTCTCTCCCTCTCTCCATCCCTTTTCTCTCTCTCTCTCTCTCTCTCTCTCTCTCTCTCCCTCTCTCCCTCTCTCCATCCCTTTTCTTTCTCTCTCTCTCTCTAAGGTCGCTTCAAGCGCAGAACTCATGGCTTTCGCTCTTTCTCATACTATGGCCCTCAACTGTGGAATTCTCTCCCTCACAATATCCGACACTCTACCGCCATCTCTTCCTTCAAATCCAACCTCAAAACCTACCTTTTTCAGCAATATTACTTGTGAATTTGTTAGAATCCTGCCGCACCCCCCCCCCCCCCTCCTCTACCCCCACGTACATCTTGACATCTGTGTAAATATTTGTATAGTATATTGTCAGTCTGACTGTGTACATCTGAATGCATGTGTTTGACTATGACTGGATGACTAAATGTATAGACTGTGTTGTATGTTTATTTTTGTATATGTATGTATATATGTTACGCGCTTAGAACCTCGGGAAAGGCGCTTTATAAGTATAATAAATTATTATCTATCTCTCTATCTCTCTCTCTCTCTCTCTCTCTCTCTCTCTCTCTCTCTCTCCCCATCCAAAACATTTCTAATGGCTTGTTGACATGTAGTCATTGACCATGATCCCGATACCCGGTTGATTATGGCAACGATAGTCTAGAGCCGGCAATTTCCGGGAGTGGCATTAATCCTGGGCATGGTAGTCCCCAGGGTCTAATCAACATTGCTCACTTAGATCTGACCACCGCCACTGTGGCACACTCCGGACAGATTGGGTGGGGGGGGATAGCGTGGTATGAGATGAGGGGTAGGAATAAAGGGATGTGGCTGCATGGTGGTCGACCTTCACACTGACAAAGTCCATTCACGAAGTCGTTTGCTTCCACGAGCTGGGAGGGGTTAGGGTGCGTCTGTGGAGGTGGGGTGGAGGTAAGAGACAACAGAGTGATGGTGGTTGTAGTGGTTGGGGGGAGGGGTGGGGGGAGAAGCGCAGGGGCTGTTGGGTACATTGAGATCGTTCATTCACTAAATCCTCTGGGTAAGACTTGACGGGGTGGGTGGAGATCGGGGGATCGGTGGGTAGAAGTGGAGTGGCATAGAAAAGACGGGGTAAGGATCAGATCGAGGAGGGAATGGAAAAGATAGGTTTGGGGGTTGAGTGGTGGCGAGGAACAAGGTCAGAAGGGGGGAGGGGGGAGTCATGGGGGTTATTGGAACCAGGGCTGGGCTGGGAGACACACACGGGGAAGGATCAGACGTTTACGTTCCAATCATGGTGCGGTGCTGGAAGCCGTCGTCAATCTATGAATGGTTCCGTACAGCGACGCTTACAGCTCTGCCCGAGACTCGCTTCAGGCTTGTGGGCTGTGGTCTATGGCTCGCTGTCTGTGGTCGCAGAATGGAAACATTAGACTGATGGGATTGTCTGGCGGTGGGGAGTTACACACCTAGGAGTGGCAAAGGGAAGAAAGACAAGCTTGAGCAGGAACAAGAGAGTTCTCAAGAGACAAATTCTCATAGAAGCCAACTGGAGAGAAGGGGAAAGGGGGTGGGTGAGGGGGGTTAAGAAGGGGGTATGAGAGGTAGGGGAAGTGGTTGAGGTACGGCATAAACGGGAAACTATTATTAATGGATACTAGTGTATGTAGGGGCAGTGCGTTTTAAACTGAAAGCTTTGGTGAGATCCGAACAAGTGGGCAGGTTTTGTTGAACGGAGAATTTAGTGCGTACGCGCGCGCACACACACACACACACACACACACACACACACACACACACACACAAACACACACACACACAGCGCGGAGAGAAAGAGAGAGAGAGAGAGAGAGAGAGAGAGAGAGAGAGAGAGAGAGAGAGAGAGAGAAATATATGAATATGCCTAAGGACTGTTTCGAGTACATACATAAATTGAGTAGGAAAAAATGTAACAGACATGTACGTATGTTGGAAACATTTCAAATGACACATTTACCAGTAGCTGCAAAGTGTTTCCCTGTTGCTCTCCTTAACTGACACCAATATCGAGGTGAACTGGTGCCCTCCCCCCTCCCCCCTCCCTCCTCCTCCCCCCCCCCCTCCTCCTCCCCCCCCACCTCCCCCCTGCCCTCTTCTTCCCAATTTTTTTAACTGCACACGACCATACCCACTCCTCATCCCACACAAACGCAAAAAAGGATCCACAATGAGACATGGAATAAATCCCTATCAATGAAAAGACCATTCACACTTTTCTCCTCATTTAGCACAAATGATCTACTTATTCCTTTCCATCATATAATCTTTTTTGGGGGGAAGGGGGGGGGGGATGCGTATGCATGTGTGTGTGTGTAGTGTACGTGATAACACATTTTATGTGGAGATGCAGGCGACATTAAACCGACAGGAAATGCGGGGTTGCCAGGGTAACGTATATGGACAGTTGCGATGGAAGAGTGCAAGCCGCCATGGGTGTGGAGAGCACACAACACATTTCTATGGGACAACTGATGAAACAGTTTTTTTTTAACCCAACGAAACCTGTCTACACAACACCAGGACCAGCGTTCCGTGATGTGTCTGGAATACGAAAATACTGTTGAAGAGACATGTGGAATAGAAATGTTAAAAATAAAATCCACAAAGTGAGTCTATGAGGAAACAGGTGAGGCGGAGCACGCATGTAACTTGTAAGGAAATGGTGAAACCAGTGTAATTGAACACACCCTCATTGGAACGGAACAGTATTGGGCCGCAGGTCGAGAGGATCCAGCGACATTCTTTGTGTGCGTTCACGCTGCTACCTTAATGATTTCGTATGGGAAACATCGATAATAAATCTCTCACCGACAATGTTTTCACGGAAAGGTAGAGTGTGCGAACAAAACTGCATAGACACATTAATATAGAAATAGCTAACGATAAACTTGAAAATGAGCTTGTTTCACGCATTACTGGGTGCTTACGGAGCCACGCCTGTCCATTTTCTAGCCGAGCCATGAAATTCAACTCAATGAATGAACACACTGGGGCAGTGAGGCTTAAAGATGAATGACTCTATATATGCTTTTCCAGTGCATTTTGGTTAGACCCCAAATTTCGCGCGATTACTGATGATGCGTGATCGCCTCTTTGTTTGACACCAGGGTCTCACCAGGAGAACACCTCGATAGGTCATCGAAACCCAGCGCTACCTAAAGGCCATGCAGCGGGACACAGGGTACAACTTTCATCCTCACAGACGCTCACTTGTGGCTGCGCTGTTCAATGCGCGCAGACCGAAATGGCAGGAGCGATCATTTGCTGCACGAACAGCACGATCACACCAACCTGGCATTTGGACGAGGGGCGAGTGAGTACGCGCAGCTGACTGGGGCACGCCTACAGTTCAGTGAAAGCCAGAATGAAGATCCACGCCTACCGCCACCCATTCAATCCCACGAACAACACCTCAGCGACACGTGCATACTGGCGGCTCTCCAGCTTGCGCTAGCAGCTCCCCTCATCAGCTGGAACACGTGGTCATGGAACCCTCCTGAGGCGGGAATCCCAGACTGGATATGTACTCCCAAGCAATCCAAAGGGCGTTTCCGGTGTTGTTTTTTTAAACGATTGCTGTAATCATGCAGGTGTCGGTATCACATAGGGACGAGAAAGCGAACAGAGTCTGGTTTTGGAACCGGATTTCTGACAAGAAATGACTAACTGAATGTTGCGTGTATGCTATGACTACAACGATCACTTACAAAAAGACCGGAAATGTCTTTTGGATTGCTTTGGATTGCATATTCACAGTCCTGGGAAATCCGCCACTTGTCTCACTTTAGTAGTACTACCAAAGAGTACTACCAAAGAGTACATGTACTACCAAAGAGTACTACCAAAGAGTACTACCAAAGAGTACATGTACTACCAAAGAGTTCTACCAAAGAGTACATGTACTACCAAAGAGTACTACCAAAGAGTACTACCACAGACGGCCGCATGCATTGCTACATGGGGTATCTTCTAGGTAGGGGAGCTTCTACACCGTGGGAGGACAAAGCCACACATACATTGAGGCTGACAGCAGGATTGAGCAATTCTTTGTGCCCTCCTGGGGAGTCACGTCACTCCTAACATAGATCTGAGCTTCCACGCATATACAATGATTCAAAGTGACCAGTGTAAATATGTTATCGATCACGATCTATGACTAGCCTCTGTATACTTATCGATCTGCTACTTCGATGCTATTTTTGGCAAATACGTGTGCAGTAAGCAAGCATGCATATTTGTAATACACAAGCGTATAAACACGCTTTCAAACATACAAACACGCTTACGCATACACACGCGCACACATACATACACATACACACACATGCACGCATGCACACACATTCACGCGCATATAAATATAAACACATGCATACGTATGTTTGGAGGAAACTAAGTGCTTTAGCAGTACAAACATTCGCAGAGACACATCACTAAAATGCACGCACATATGAGCACACACAGCATGCAATAATATAATTTTCTCAGATGAATCACTCCAGAGCACGCTCTATTGGACAACTGGACACAGACACACGGCGCATCTTCTGAAGTCGAGTGACCTACATCAGTCAAGTCCGGCAGTGTCCTCGCAAACTTTCGTCCGTGCTGATGTATCAAAGTGTGGTTCCAAGTGTCAGTTCAGTCTCTTAACCCTGAGATGGGTTGTTGAGGCACCACTGATGACTTTCGGACTTTCGTTCCAAGTGTACCTCACTCTGATTTCAACAGCGTATAACTCATTGTCGTAGGCATACCATCATCCTTTTAAATTAGGTATAACATACCGCTTTACTCTTTGAAATTCAATGTACGTCTGTGGAGTCTGGGTTAGACAAACAAATTTAAATGACATTTCACATTATAAACAAGCCAACGTACATGATATATCAGCAAATTATGGGAGCAACCCTGTCATCACATTTCATGGAATACGTAGATTCCGAGAGAAACAGGAAACTTCAGTGCCTGTGATTCACCGAAAAGAAGTGCGGGTGACTCAAATGGACACGTTACTTTTCGGTATTTACAAAAATAGCTGCAGAGTGAAAATCTTCAAGCAGGCGGCCTTGTGTAAGTCAGTGACAAGAGGAATAATTCTTTATGAAGCATCTGACCTCATTCGCCATCCCTCTAGAAACCACTGTTCACAGTTTCATAAGCAATGTCATTTTCTCTATTTTAGTAAAAAAAAATCCAAGCAAACACCATACCTTAGACCTTAGACTCTAAACGTCATCCTCTACATCTGACAAAGACAGTTTTTCATACCACAGATCGCAAATGAGGTGATCCTACAGGCGCAGTTGCAGAACATTTTCACTTGTAACCACTATGCCTACACAAATTTGGGAAGGAATCAGATACAAAGAAAATGTTGTCGCCAGCTTCAGCCGAGGAGTTGTAACATACTGATTGGACATACTCCATTAAATAAACCATGCATTTTTCATGCCATGGGTGCAAACTACACAGATGAGAGCCACATTCGGCTTATGTACATTTCCTCTGACAAAATTATTATTTTCGATTATGAACTGGTTCTGGAAACTTCCCCAATAAACTGATACGGCATCAGACGTTTCTGATCTGTTTACTTCACAAGCGCCAAGCTCCATTCACAGCAGATAACAGAAGGAGACCGCTTTGAAACACGAGCTTCTCTGAAGTCCTGTGCACAACCTCCTGCAAAGACAGCAAGACTAATGATGACGGCTGGCCGGAAGTTCTCCACCTCCACGGTCAAGCAGGAAGAGCACGTCTCTTGTAATGGTCAGCGGGTACGTCCCAGCAAGCTCGCCTTTTATGGTTCTGTCCTCCACTCCTACGCCCTACCATTCATCAAGGGCTGAAGAGAGGGAGCCACACAGAGATTGGCCACAACACCCCTGCGCTGATAAAAGCCGCTGCAGCCAGCCACTGAAGAATGTGAACTACCCAGCCATCCATCTTGACCCTACCTCGTGGGTTCAATGGAAAGCTGAATGAATGAACGAGTGAGAGTTGAATGAATGAATTAGTGCTGAATGAATAGGCGTGAATGAATGGATGGATGGATGAATGAATGAATGAATAATAAATGTATCAGTAAGTGAGGTACCTTGAATATAAGCAAATGAATAAAGGAGCGACTGAATGTAAAACACCTACAGGAATAAACGAGTGTGTACAAATGAGTTGAAATATGAATGATCAAATGTATGAATGAATGCATGTATGGATGGAATGGATATGAAGGGATGTACAGAAGAGCGTATGCGTGAAATTAGTGAAATCTACTTCAACACTTCGAAAACAACACAAAATGAAAGAACTGAGCTTAAAGAATTAATATGAACCACGAGGATGTCATCATGACGAAAAGCATCCATGCATGCATCCATCCATCCATCTATCCATCCATCCATCCATCCATCCATCCATCCATCCATCCATCCATCCATCCATCCATCCATCCATCCATCCACCCATCCATCCATCCAAAAGGCCAATGATGACAGAAAATGCTTTCGCCACAGGGATGCAGACCAAAAGCAAGACGCATGAATGTGCACGTAACTAAATTGTATGCAAAGGTAAAAGTAATAGTTTATTCAGCGACTGTTCATCCTTATGTGCGGCCTTATCATCTTGCCAGGGCTGGGATTGATGGTGTTTAAAGTAAGAGTGCCAAGTTATGGGCGCTTTCAATGCGATATTCAATGATCTTTTCACGAACACAACAGCATGATTGAAAATACTGACTACTTAAAACTATGTGTATATTAACACTTTCCCATCAATTGACACCAAGGCGCTGGCGTGCCACGTCCCACTTTGAATGCAGAATGCCAGACTAGCAGCGTACTATATAACAAAATCCAAGTCACGTGACTTTCTCCTTTTGTTCAGTGCCAAAAGCGGGCTCACAAATGGGCTTCGAACAACGCAACGTTTCACGCACGAACACACACACACACACACACACACACACACACACACACACACACACACACACACACACACACACACACTCACACACACACACACACACATACACACACACACACACACAACTATTGACCCTTACGTGGCTACGTCACACCACAGAACATCGACAGCTTTTTGAGGGGTAGCGCACGCGGAGAGTTGTCCATTTGGTTTTGTAGTCTCTTCGTCCAGAGTGCACAGAGATGGTTTTTCGTGGTCTGAAAGTTGTGGCCCTGTGGTCAAGCCCTGTGGTCAAGCCTGGTGTACTCGAGGCGGTTCAACACGCTCCACACTGACGCTGTCCACAGGACAAAAATATCTCCCAATCGCAGAGCACTACTGATGCTCTCGCTTCACTAATACGAACCGCGATTGGCTGCCACTATAACACACGCTTAGAGCGTCAGTGTGGAACGTGTGGAATCCCTCGTCACGACGGGCATATTAATTAATTAAGTAATTAAGTAATTAATCAATTAATAAATTTAATCGACTGCAGATAGCGGTTGCGGCTCTTCAAAGTTGCGCGGATTCTGGCGTTAAGTCCAGGGGCAAGGTGGTCAGCTTTTATTGCCCCTCCTCACGCTGGAGCAAAATGAGTGACTGCGAGGGCAGAGATGGCACATCGGACTGCGATTAATCCTTGCGTGCAGTCATGAGTCAACATCGGGTTGGAGGATGCCCTGGAGTGTGGAGATAGTGCTAGTGCTTGACATTGTGAGTCCTATCTGCTGTCACTGATTGTTGCCAGATGCCAGCAGATGATTGACCAAGTGGCCCAGTGCTCAGGAGATAAAGTGTGAAGCGGTTTGAACCCCGTACACACGTGTTTTACAGTGAGCGACGACAAAATGCACTAAACTTATTGTCACATTTGCTCAGGCAACACATGGCTCAAGCGCACAGCTTGTGAAGGCAAACTTCACAACAAAGTAAGGCTCTCGGCAGCTTACGATTTGCATGCATTTAAAATGCAAAGAAAACTGATAGAAACTGGTCAATGTAGTTCTGATGATTTTGCTATAAGCGTGGTTGTTCTGAACTGTCATATTTAACAATATTAGCTAGTTTAGATGTAATAACAAAACAGTATGTTGGTCTGCTATGCAGCGCTCTCTCAAAGTAAGAGCTCAAAGGAAACAGCGTATCACTTCTCCTCCCAACCCCCTGTGAATTAGGGGTAGGAACAGACCCAACGCGTCTCCATACGTGATTCGCAAAAGGCGATTGACTTGTAGGGAAATGGAGACCTGACTTTCTCTTACTCTAACCTGCTCTGGTGATTTAGTGATCAATGGCTTTCCATGCACACTCTTCAACCTCTTCCTCGAAAGGATAATGACTGATGCCCTAGCAGACCACGAAGGATCAATCAGCATCTGTGGCAGAAAGATCACAAACTTACGTTTTGCTGATGACATTGATGGATTAGCAAGAAGTGAAGAGAAGTTGACTAGTCTTGTTGAGCACCTGGACAAGACCTCACAGGCACATGGCATGGAGATCAGTGCCGAGAAGACCAAGGTGATGACGAACAACCCTCGGGGCTTCAAAATGGAAATCAAAGTGAAGGGCCAAAAACTGGAAGCTGTGAACAACTTCAAATACCTGGGATCTATTGTGACTGATGAAGGGTCCAAACCAGATATACTGTCCAGGATAGCACAAACAACAGCAGCATTGGCAAAGTTGAAGCCAATATGGCGTGACAGAAATATAACTCTCGCGTCGAAGATCAGGCTCATGCGCACGCTGGCCATCTCCGTATTCTTGTATGCGTGCAAGTCCTGGACACTCACATCTGAACTACAGAGACGGATACAAGCCCTGGAAATGAGATGCTACCGCAAGATTCTGAATATCTCATATAAAGACCATGTCACGAATGAGGAAGTCAGCAACAGGATCAAGAGAGCATTTGGACAGTACGAAGACCTGCTCTCAATCGTGAAAAGCAGAAAGCTAAAGTGGTACGGTCACGTGCCAAGAGGCAGTGGGCTGGCCAAGACCATCCTGCAAGGTACTGTACCAGGTGAGAGAAGGAGAGGCAGGCAGAGAAAGAGGTGGGAAGACAACATCAAAGAGAGGACAGGCTTGACCTTTGCTGACTCACAGCGAGCCACAGAGGATAGAGATCGATGGAGGAAGATTGTCCGAAAGTCATCAGTGGTGTCTCAACAACCCATCTCTGGGTTAAGAGACTGAACTGAACTGAACTGGTTTTCCATAGCCTTCAAAGGCCTCTAGGGATCTTAGAACTCCATCCATCATCATCATCATCATCCCGGAGAGGATTGCTACAAGACATAAACCTAATCTATGCTTTACCAGGTCTGGCACCGCTGGCCTTACCATTAAACAGAGCGGTCAGCCTAAACTACAGGCGCAGGTGACATCCACATCGAGCCCACCTCGGTCACCTGACGGATCTCATCCGGTCCAGCTGGTCAGACCGGAAGCTGAGCGTCCTTCCGATGCGGCATGCCCGGTGAGGGTCCGAGACCCGGCGGTTGGGGGGTGGGGCCGTAATGACGGGGAGAAGAGATGGAGACAACTTGCCAGGAGGAAGGGGCGCCGTGGGTTGGCGTGATTGATTGCACGCAGCCTCACCTGCTACACCGGAAGTAGGAGGACGAATAGCAAGCCTCTGTGTGGATGATGAATGTAGTTAGGCAGATGTGGGAGTGGCTGTGACTGTGGCGGCGATTGTGAAGGTAACAGCAGTAATGGTGATATTCACAATCGTCGGCTCGTTCCGGTCATTGTCGCAGAGGTGGCAGATGTTGTTGAAATCGTCGCGTAGTCCTCGGATGGTGTTGGTGCACGTCGTAGATTCATGGAAGTAGCATTAGGAAACGTCAAAGAACGATGAAAAGAGACCGTAAGAACGAAATACGTAAGCTCATTTTCGTAACACGAACAAGTTTTGGAGCAGTGTCAAATCATGGACCACCGTGAGTTGAAAAATAGAGATATTTTTTTAAATAGTGATTTGTGTTGTAAAGAGTTTGTTGCGCTAGTATTCTGCAACTTTCAATATCTTACTCTTGGTCTTATCAACTGTGTAGACAACGATGTGCGAACCCATGTGAGTTGGGGGTAACTATAGAGCCATTGTGCCTCCCCCACGCGATTCGTAAAAGGCGAATAACTAGGGAAATCGAGATTTTACTTGCTGCTCCTCTTATCAGCTCCAGTGATTCTGTGGTCAATGCATTAGCATTGTGTAAGATACAACATCATTCATCTTCATTTTGAACGAAAAGACAACCCTGAACTTTGCATGAACGGAAGAGGGCATGGGAGAGATAACTGGTGAAAAAGGAAAGTTGATTGAACATGCCAGATCGTCAATTATCACTTCGTCGTGTGGATTCTGAAGAAGCCAAGGCAGCAACTTTTCTGCTCCATGTGGGGTCCGCACAGGGCTTTCAGCGGAAACAATCGGTTTGTGAATGAATTCCCCATCCATTCACGAGGAGCGCGTGCAGCCTCGCTTTGGCGCCAACAGCGCGGCACGCCACGTGGTGACCTTTTGGCGGAGGCGTAACCTTTGACATTGCACTCCATGACTTCCGCCGCGGCCGGAAGCTGCACTTAGGGGCGGCGAACAATGGCAGCTGTGAGAAGTGGAAGGTGTGAACTTAGCGCTGCCTGATTGCCCGACCCTCCCAGCACGGATAGCGAGAGGCAGGGGGTGAGGCTCGGCGCCCCTGCTTCCAGATGATCAAGGCAGGGCCAGCCCGGAAATCCTTGAAGGCGACGAAGGTGCCCAAGCTCCATGCCGTCTCAACCCCCTTCCCTCCTTTTCCTCACCACTCCCCTCTCCCCCTACTCCCACACACCCTTCTCCCTCCCTCCATCCCAACCTTCTGTACTCCCAACCCCTCTCTTACCTTTAAGCACACAGCACCACCTCTCCTTCCCATCTCTCTTCTCTGGCCCCCCTCCCCCACTCCCCACCCCTCCTTGTCACCAAATATAGTCTCTCTGTGTGTTAGACTGTGTTGGCAAGGCACAAGTTACTGTATATGTCTTTGGCAACCACGCCTCCTCTTCTGAAATTCTCTTCGAAAGGTTGCTGATTTAGTTCATGATGCACGATTGATAGTTTGAAACTGGGAAAGAAAGATGTGTGAGTACTCAATTCATGACGCCACAAAGTGTTTTCGCTCCAGTTGAGACAATAAAAGAGAGGTTGTGGAAATGCTTTGATCTGTCGATGTCTGTGTACTTACGAGATGAAAGGTAAATGTCATTCAGAGAAAAGTTTTTGTTTGAAAATGTTGAGATTCAAGTACATACAAACGAGAGAGTTTTGAATGTAAAGACACAACTCATAAACTGGTAACTTTCATTTCAAAGTTCATATTACACGCAGAAATCCAAAAGATTTGTACGTGGCTGCATGCTCCCCAGGGTGTTGTACGTGGCTGCACGCTCCTCAGGGAGTTGAGATGGTGTTGGAGTTTTAAAAAGAGTAGTTCAATGACCAGGGGGTAAATGTGTGCGGTTTGAGCACCAATCAATGAATGGAAAAGTCGTAATATAAAAAGAGCACCTTTACCGTTACCTTACGTGGCTTACTGTCGATGAACCAAACGACCAGAAAGGAAAGTGTTCGTCAAAGAATTTCCACTCCACGTAACCATTGTTTTCACGTGTTTCTCATGATATAAGCAGAAAAGTTTCAGAGTCAAACATTCTCACTTTCTTTAAGAAGAATAAACACTACAAAGTGGCATGCTTACAGTCAAGTCTTCGTAAGGGACTGGCACCTGGGTGGCTGGGAATCAATGCTTGGACATGACAGTTGGTGCTCTGCACAAGGTGGGCACAACATTATGGAGAACGTAGATTGAACTATTTTCAGCACAATGTATCATAAGCCTCTGAACTGATTTAATGACACACCAAAAAATTGCTCAAAGCACTTAGTCATCAAAGTAGTTGTTACGACATTTTGTCCATGGAGGTTACAGAGCTCCAAGGTGTACGAGCTGCCCATGACTGTGTTGATGCCCTGCAGCTTTTAACTCCTCCAGTAGAATCAAATCTATTAATTAAGAAATGTATCCACTCCCCTTCTCCCTCGTCTTCTTTTCTATATTACTTCATTTTCAACTCTGTGTTTGTTTGTTTGTTTGTGTACATGTGAGTGTGCGCGCGCGCGTGTGTGTATGTGTGTGTATGTATGTGTGCGAGCGCGTACGAGCGCGCGTGTGTGTATATGTGTGTATGTATGTGTGCGAGCGCGTACGAGCGCGCGTGTGTGTAAACATGAAACGAGCATCGGAAGTTAACCAGAGTTTTTCTTATTTTACAGGCTGTTTATGCTGTGAAATGCAACATAGAAGACATGGAAACACT
This sequence comes from Theodoxus fluviatilis, assembly GCA_034096865.1. Taxonomy (NCBI): domain Eukaryota; kingdom Metazoa; phylum Mollusca; class Gastropoda; order Cycloneritida; family Neritidae; genus Theodoxus; species Theodoxus fluviatilis. The sequence goes on along the minus strand of JAWQFJ010027615.1, from coordinate 46,103 downwards.
CATAACCAAGAGAAAATGGAGATGGATTGGCCATGTACTGAGGATGGACAACGATTCCATTCTGAAAGTGGCACTCCGATAGACCCCAGAAGGCAAGAGAAAGCGCGGGAGACCCAGGCAGACTTGAAGACGCACAGTGGAAGGGGAGATAAAAGACCTCAACCACTCCTGGGCGACCCTGGAAAGGCTTGCAAGCGACCGACAACAGTGGAGAACCTTTGTTGCTGCCCTACACGCCACCAGGCGTAAAAGGCAGTAAGTAAGTAAGTTATGCTGTGAAATTAATTTTACAAAAATTGAAAGAAAGAGGCACATATTTTGTCTTATTCGGGACCTTCGTACACAAAACGCCATTCTCTCGGTCTTTTGTGTGTGTGTGTGTGTGTGTGTGCCTGTCTGTCCGTCCGTCTGTCTGCCTGCTTGCCTGTCTGCCTGCTTGCCTGTCTGTCTGCCTGCCTGCCTGCCCGTCCGTCCGTCCGTCTGTGTGTGTGTGTGTATGTGTCTGTCTGTCGGTGTATGTGTCTGTTTGTCGGTGTATGTGTCTGTCTGTCAGTAGACAGACAGACAGACAGACAGACAGAGACAGACAGACACACAAAGACAGACGGACAAAACACGCAGACAGAGAGATAGAGCTACAGCGAGACAGCTAGACAGACCGACCGACAGACAGACCGACCGACAGACAGACAGACAGACAGACAGACAGACAGACAGACAGACAGACAGAAAGGCAGGCAGGCAGGCAAAGTGGCAGACAGGCAAGCAAACAAACAGGCAAGCTAACACAAAGATAGAAAGATAGGAGAGAAGAGAGAGAGAGAGAGAGAGAGAGAAGGAACGCAGTGGACGTGCAAGATAAGGACTTCTTTGCTGTGTGAGACGGACAGGACAGTGCAGAGAAGACAGACGGTGTAAAAGGAAAGGAGGGGAGTGCACTGAGAAGACGTCTGGCTGGACAGGCGAGAGACAGGCACGCCTGACTGGCTGGGGGTGGAGTGGGGGTGGGAGTCAAGCCCCCATGCACTGGAAGACAGGGACGCATGCCGGGTGCTCGTCCACCCGTGTCTACCCGACATCACGCACGCAGCTTCCCTCTCAGAGTGCCACGACCTCTGTGTCGTATTTTGGCCATCCAGGCGTGGAGAGCGGCACTCCTGTTGACGTCTTGCCCTGTCTGGGCGCAGTGCGGTTTGTTCATCCCAGGAGGGCAGCCGTTACGGATCTTTGTGTACGTCACGGCCCCACCTGTCGTGTCTGGGTGTCATTCCCCCCTTGCAGCCCCCCCCCCCCCCCCCTCCCCCGACGTGTGCATGTCTTTACTCGACCTCCCTCTATTGAAAACTACACGTCATCATGCGTAGGTGTCTCTCACGCCTTGAAGAAGCTTCCGCTGTGTCCTTGGGGATTGTCTCTTTCACTGCATGGGTGTGTATTTCTCTGTTTGCCTATGTCTGTCTTTCAGTGCCTTTCCTTCTTGCAAATGTGTGTGTGTGTGCGTGTGTGTGTGTGTGTGTGTGTGTGTGTGTGTGTGTGTGTGTGTGTGTGTGTGTCCGCGCGCGCGTACGTTTCTGTTCGTCTATGTGTCTGTGGTTTGTGTGTCTTTGTGTTTGCCAGTGTAACTCCGTGTGTGCGCGCGCGTGCGTGTGTGTGCGAGCACGCGTGCGTCTGTGAACGTGTGTCACTCTCTCTCTCTCTCTCTATCTCTCTCTTTATCTCTCTCTCTCTCTCTCTCGCTCTCTCTCTCTCTCTCTGTGTGTCTCCAAAAAAAAATCTGGTCCAAAAACTACTTGCATTTGCTCATATAAGACAAAACAATAGCCTATGTATGCTCATTTCTCTCATCCACGCATCATGTCATCCATGTTGTTCTGCATGTTGCAACACCTCAGTGTTAATCACTCTATCAAGCCGAACGCTGCATGGCGTTCTGAAATTTCCCTCGTACTTCCTTCTTTTCCCAAGCTTGCTCCTTCCGGGAAGACCTCGCTGCGTACACACTGTGAGTGTTTAGTCAATGACGCAGCTGCACTCCGTAGGTCAACTCCATCCTCTTCCCTGAATTTCATATCAACCCAAATGGAGCCCCAGGTGGCACATTATTCACCTCCACCTACACTGAAGACGTCCAGAGACTAGTCACGATGCAACACCTGCGTTCTTGAGCTGTCGGCTCTGCTGGTGTGAGAAAAGGTGGTTGCGAGTATGGGACGTCATTATGCAACGTATATGACGTCACAGACTTGTTCGTCAAGTTACATAGGACACTTTCGAGAGTGGTGCTGCTGTAGGAAAAGGGCCGTGTTGCATAGAGGCGAGGTCTTGAGAGGCATGGGCTGGTGTCAATCTGTGTCAGCGTTTGACCGCCTTTGCGTCTGCTTTCATCACATTGACACGTCTTGACACGGGTCTATTTTTCGCAAGATCTTGCAAGGTTCTAGCATAAGCAATGCGCCCTTGAGAGCTTCGCAACGTTGACTCAGTGTGAAATTGAGCTGTGATTCCCAGGGAGTGCAGGGAGTGTTCATAAGGCGAGATGAATCACCCGTCGTGAGTGATTGCTCTATTTGCGAGCCGATGCGGGTACACATACATCGTAAATACCGTTGTTGCATTTGATAGTTTTCAAATAGAGATACATGATATGTCATCATCGGCCTGCTTTGGAGACTTTTGATATATGATGAAATTTCATTAATATGCCATGTGCCAGAAATGCTATTTCATCATCCCCCCAATGATCGCTAATGATTTCAGTCAATCTATACATTTGCAAGGGTGTAATTTTCATCTGTCACTTAGAATTAATCAGTGCCTCGTTCAGAAGGTCTTCGCTTCTAAAATTTTCTGGTTCGTGTGAATGTGGGGTTCATTATTCATCATCTACAGTAAATTGATTTTGTCTGATGACAAATTCACATTCTGTCCTACTAGAGTTTTCTGCATCGAAGATTAATGGATGGATGAAAGCATGGGTATCTCTGGCTCACCGCCATTGACACGTTTGATTTATGATAATTGCATCGTCCTTAAATGATATTGTATATAGTGATTACATTTTAGAAGGTCAATTAATCTGACCAAGACGAATACTACTTATGCCCAGGTAGATATACTTACATATCTTTGTAACGACGATGAACTTCCTGGCTTTGTTCTTCCGCATACGAAGCGCACCACTTCTACAATGCTGCTGACAATGCTGCTAACAATGATGCTGACAATGCTGCTGACAATGCTGCTCCATATTTCCTTTGGTTAAAGGCGTTCACTGAGAACTGAAAAAAAAATTATTATGTTTTAACCTGCAGGATAATCTGGTGAAAAGGGAAGGTGTGTCGTTCACGTTTTACTATCAAATCAATCAAACGAAACAAAACGCGATTGAAAGTTTTCATTGCACGTTTCATTTCAGACCAGGTTGTTGTATACATAAAAAGAAAGTGAGATTCCCATCAATTTTGTGAATGGTTTGCATCATTCATGTTCTTGTTATTGTTGTTGTTGATGATGATGATGATGCTTAAATATGATTGACACCTTACGGGGAGTTACACGTTAAAACCCCTTGTTCCATAGTGTAAATAAGGAATGCACGCTTTTGTTCTAAAATGATTTTCTTATCACTGCACGCACACAAGCGCGCGCGCACACACACATATGCGCACACGCACACACACACATACTCACACACGCCCGCACGCACACATACACATACTCACACACAACAAGCACACACATACATACACGCGCACACACACATACACACACGCATACACGCACACACACACATACACACACACAAGCACGCGCACACACATACATGCGCGCACACACGCACAAGCACACACACACGCACATACATATACACACACATACAAACACGTACACACATACCTACACGTACACAAATACACACACATGCACGAACACACACATACACACACATGCACACACACACACACAGGCACGCACGCGCACACACAAGCACACACAAGCACGCACACACACACATACAAATACATCCACATGCACACATATACACACACGCACACACATACACACACGCACACACACATACAAGCGCACACACACACATGAGCGCGCACATGCACATTCACACACACACACACACACACACACGCACGTACACACACACACACACACACACAAACACGTACGCACGCACGCACACAGACACACATATACGCACACGTACACACGCACACACACATACACACACATAAGCACACAGACACGCATTCACACAAACATTCACACACACACATTCACACATACACGCACACACACACACACACACACACACACACACACACGCATGCACACGCACACACAAGTAGGGGAAGGGGATAAAAGCGTTGGCGTGTGCATTTCAGCGCCACTTCTCTACCTGTCCAAGTTTAAAGACACCTCCTTCACCATGTTGTCCGATCACCCTGGAAAGGCAAGGGAAGAATAATGTCCTATTATGCTAGACATGAACAGCAAAAGCCTAGGTACCTTTTCCAATACATTTGCACTATTTCCTTGTTCCTTCATTTGGAAACCGCCTGTGTGTCTGTTTCTAGCTACATTTGTCCTCTTTCATACCCTGTATACGTGCCTTCTCATGTCTTGCAATATAGGTTCATGCATTGTCCTTAGCTTTAGAGAGCTGCTTGATGTCGAAATAACAAAGCGGAGCTGGGAAGAGTGAAAAGGCGGACATTGCGTCAAACTACTAATGGCGAAAAGGCCAAAGAGGGAAACAAAACAAGTCGGATATGATAAGGTTAATGACGATGATCTTTTAAATCTGGGAGACGAATTGGTAGATACTTTTTTAAAAAGAGAGACAAAGCTCTTAATGAAAAATGTGCGGTGTTGAAGTTAAAATGGAACAGAGGCGATGGAATGTTAAGGATCAACACCTTATATAACACGTATTTCTCATATGGAAACAGCTTTGAATGTATTTTTTCAGTTACGTAAAAAGCTCGGGTAAATAGTTTGCTGCTCTGATCCAGTCTATTGCTTGATTACTTCTTTCCAAGGAGGGGGTAGTGATGCTGACGGCACGGACAAAGTCGATTTGACGTCGTTTCAAAAGTGTGTCATACTGAATGAGCACGAAGCACGGCCAGAATCACTTGATGTCTCCTTCAGCGGACGGAGAATTCCCGTCTTGCTCTGACCACAAGTTTACCGTGCCGGAAGACCTTATCTGAAGATTCACTCTTGCTTCAAGTGCGCTTCAATATTGAAAGAAAGGGCGACGAACCTGGCAGCCTGTCAACATTTGAAGGTAATCTGTGCCACTGAAACCAGTGCATGGCCAGATTGAGCTAAGTTACAAGTACAAAGTTTCACGCGACAAAAAGTTACATTCTATCTACAAACATTCCATGGCACCCTATGTAATCACTCCTGAGATGTGAAACGGCGACACCGACTTTCTGGGGTTTTTTTTTCGTCTTCATTCGTTTCTTTGTCAGGCTCATTTTTCACCTCTTACCATCTGGACTATCTACCCGTATTATCATTTCATTTGCTTTCTTCAAGCTACCACCATATAGGGAATAAACATATTTTCTTTTATAATTATAGCAAATATTCTAGAATTCGTATTTAGTACGTGAAAGCAAGATTGACATGATAATAGTTTTCCATATTCTACGCCATCATTGCGTCAAATGTGGCTCGACCATAATTGGCAAAATAAATAAATAAATAAAAATAAATAAATAAATAAATAGATAGATGGATGGATGGATGGATGGATGGACGGACGGACGGACGGACGGACGGACGGACGGACGGACGGACGGACGGACGGACAGACAGACAGACAGATAGATAGATAGATAGATAGATAGATAGATAGATAGATAGATAGATAGATAGATAGATAGATAGATAGATAGATAGATAGATAGATAGATAGATAGATAGATATATAGATAGATAGATAGATAGATAAAGAAAGAAAGAAACGGAACGAACGAACGGAGCGAGCGAGCGAGCGAGCGAGCAAACGAATGAATAGATACATAAATAATGAAATGAATAATAAAATTAATAAAGAAGCAAGCAAACAAGCAAAAAAAGAAGAATAAAGAATGAAAGAAAGAAGGAGATAAAGAAAGACAGACAGAAAGACAGACAGAAAGAAAGAAAGAAAGAAAGAAAGAAAGAAAGAAGGAAGGAAGGAAAGAAAGAAAGAGAGAATGAATGAATGAAAGAAAGAACGAAAGAAAGGAAGGAAGGAAGGAAAGAAGAAAGGAAGGAAAGAAGGAAGAAAGGAAAGGAGGAAGAAAGAAATAAGGAAAGAAAAAAGGAAAGAAGGAAGGAAGGAAAGAAGGAAGTGTAGCGGCACCAGCATTGACGTTGCTGGGGCTACGGTGCAGGTTTTGGGAACTTTTCCCCTGCCTCCCAAGTGTTGGGCGGCAGAGGCACAGAGGGACATGGAGTCAGTCGGTTCCCCTTTCATCCGTTTATTCAGTAGCTGCAAGAATGAGTCCGTACTCTATTCTGCTCTACTCTGCTCTAAGCACACGCGGTCACCTCAATATATTCCATCAAAACCGGAAAACGCCGGGTTCAGGGGAGGGGTCAAGAGAAAGGCAGGGCATGGGACGGAGAGGATGTGGGATGGGGGTGGTACCAGGAATGCGTGGGAAGAGAGGGGGGATCAGAGTGTCCAAGAACTTGTGAGGGGCCAGATGTCCAGAAGAAACAGAGTGGTGAAACGAAGGCGTACAAGTGCAAGGAAGCGTGGGCGGAGAAAGTGTGGGATGGGGGTGGTACCAGGAATGCGTGGGAAGAGGGGGGGGGGGGGGGGGGGGGAGCAGAGTGGGCATCTGCTGTCCAAGAACTTGGGAGGGGCCAGATGTCCAGAAGAAACAGAGTGGTGGTGTCAGACAAAACGGCGGGTCCCTAAAAATAGCTCCGGCGCAGATACATAAATAGATGTGGAAAACCAAAGCAAGGGACGCAACTCTTGTGCTTGCGGCCCAGCTCCTCAAGCCACAAACTGTCCACGCTCCCGCTATCCGTCCCGCCCCCCCCCCCCCCCCCCCCCCGACCCGTCCCCCCAACCCCGACCTGTCCCCCCCACCCCACCCCCCGTCTCTCTTTCTCCAAGCCCTTCCCTATCCTCGTCTGCCAGCGAACGTCGAGGGATTTGCATGCAAAGTAAATCGCAGAACTAAGAACTCCACGTGCAACGCTGGGATTGACCTCTTTGCAAACTTTAACCGGCAGTGACCAGTATCGCAGAACTCGCCGGTCTGTAGCTCAGTGCTGGCCATCTCGGGTTACACTGACACATGGCCAGCCGCAAGGGAGTTGAGATGGAGGGGAGGGGGGGGGGGGGGGGGGGCATCCACAAAGTCGTCGCCAGAAATAGAAATCGGGAAAATCGTCCATTGACGTTATAAGACCTGGGAAACCCTCCGAAATGCAAATGTAGATAGGCGCGAACCAACTGTCCAATCAGCATGGCGAAATAGCCTTCTGCCGCGAAAGTGACATTAGATCTATTAATATCGACCAATGAAAGTATCTGCGCCGGAGCTATTTTTAGGGACCCGCCGTTTTGTCTGACAGCGGCACAAAGACGTACAAGTGCAAGGAAGCGTGGGAAGACGAGGCTGGCATGGGATGGTATGGCTTCAGTAGGCATTTGTGTCCAAGAGTCTGATAGGGGAATGGAATTGGAGAGGATGTTTTCAATGAAAGAAAAACAGTGCTGAGTGGGCAGCCGAACTGACCACATGGTGACAGACTGGAAAATAGGAGCGGCTCATGCACAGAAAGCAAAGTTTTGTCACCCTGTTACAGAAGGAAGGAAGGAAGGAAAGATGGAAGGAAGGAAGGAAGGACGGACCGACCAGACCAGACACGACCAGACCAGACAGACCAGACCAGACCGACAGACAGGACAGACAGAGCAGACAGACAGGACAGACAGGACAGACAGGACAGACAGGACAGACAGACAGACAGACAGGACAGGACAGGACAGGATAGACAGGACAGGACAGGACAGTATATACAGGACAGGATAGACAGGACAGACAGACAGACAGACAGACAGACAGACAGACAGACAGACAGACAGACAGACAGACAGACAGACAGAAAGAAAGAAAGAAAGAAAAAAAGAAAGAAAGAAAGAAAGAAAGACAGAAAGACAGACAGAAAGAAAGAAAGACAGAAAGAAAGAAAGCGTGAAAACTCCACAAATGTGGGTTCCAGCTGAGGAGGGGAAGCTGCATTCACACAGTGGTAATACTGTGCTGCATGCCTTTCCATAGGGTAATTCGGAGTCGCAAGACTCAATACGGAGAACAATATAAACAGAGGCTTCCATACCCGTGTTTGCCAAGAGAAAATGTAATTTGTGTTTAATGAAATGACGCAAGGCAAAATTTCATCAATGTTCATAGAAAATCTCGTTTTAAGATGCGAACTGAATTTCCATCTTTTACTCGATACTTCAGCAAAGACATTTAATTTACTGATACAACGTGTCATCAACGTTCTTATAAATATTCAAAATTCAAGCCAGATTGTTGTATTTGACCATTCATTTCAGTCTCTGGACTTCATCGAGGAAAATGCTAACAATTACTGATAGGTACATATCCAGTGAATGACTCAAGATACCCGGCCACATCATTTCCTGTCCTTCTCCTCCTCCGCCTTGGCTCTTCTGTCATTCCCTGCTTTTGTATCTCCTTCGTCCTATCTTGGCATGTGTCACGATAGCGTGGTCTGTTTGTCCTCAAGTGACCGTGTGACCTGGTGTCAAGCTTTTGGGGTCGAGCTGCGTTCCCAGACTTGTTTGCACTGCTGCACAGCGAGACGCTCTCAAGTGTTTGCACATGCGATTATCAGTCGAACATCCACAAGGATTCCCTGTAACAAGGGTGGCCGATAAATAGCTCCAAAAGCCTGCCACGTGGTCGCATTTTATCCAGACCCAGCTGTTTGAGTCGACTCATGACCTCAGAAAAATGTCGGTGGCCGACATAAAGTTGAACATTTGATTTTTGTTTTCTCGAACATTGTGCACAAGCAGGTTTTCTCACTTTCTGCTCGTGCCTGTATGAGTGATCTCTCTCTCTCTCTCTCTCTCTCTCTCTCTCTCTCTCTCTCTCTCTCTCTCCGTGCGTGGATATATACATGTATGTGTGTGTTTTTACTTGCCAGTCTGTTTGCCTGCAAGCCTCTTCAATATGCGGGCTCCTACTTATCTCTATGTACAGGCACACATCTCAAAATGATGAATGACCTTTAATCTCAATCACGAAGTTCTTTTCAACCTGCGGGAACTGTACATGGAAAACACACTTCCACTCTAACAAGTTCTGGGGAATATCTACCCAGTACCTTGTGATGGTATACCATCCACAACAGAAAAGGAGGAAAAGGTGCCATACGACAAATTCAGAATATCCGACCTCCTATCGCTATTACACCACTCACCAATGTTAATGGAATGGTCGATAGTAGCTTTCCATGAATGACTCTCATGACTGTCTGTTTGCCACTGGAAGTTATCTACCATTGCCCCTGTTCCAAGTGCACGTGGGATCGCAGCAGTAGGTTTGCAACACATGTGACCCGGTAAACCAAATGAATGCAAGGATATGTTGGATTACGGTGCCATTTCCTCTTTTGCTTCCTGCCTTCTGCATGAATGGGACTTGTGTATAAGATGGTGTACAGATGAACTTCCACGACTTAACCTAAACAACGTGTTGATATGATCTTTCCCAACAACGCACCCTCAAAAATGATCTGTACATCGTAGTCCTTCTTGGATGAAGGCACGAACACAAAGTGCCACGGAAAATAACTCCCAAGGCACTTCCTTTCTTCTCTTTCAGTGCACAACCCACGCCGACTTGTTCTCCCTCACATCTTCAAGGCACACCCAGCAACATCTACACGACACAGCGGTCTCTATGGCACTGATGACGGAGTTTGTTGCCTTGGTGAAGCATTCACTCACACTGCACAGGCCTCCGCCCTCCACTGGGAAACACTCAATTGTACCATGGGGTGGGGGCGGGCAGGCCTAATTTCTGGCCAGCAGGGGGCGTAATAAGGGTGGCCTACTTCCTCCATGGAAGCAGCGCTCGCCCGGAGACATCTGTCAGTGTAGCTGTGCTCCACCATTATCTCCAAGCACTCACTCCAATCTCGAACCCTCCTTCCCCCAAACCCCCCTTCTCCCCCCAACTCCCGCCACCAATCTTACCTCCAAGCCTAACCCACCTATTTCACCCCCAACCCCACCCACCCCGCTTCATCTGTTCTCCCCTTACCTACTCCTTCTTTCCACCCGCAACCTTTACTTTGCCAATTTCCACACTCTTACTAGTCATTTTCTCCCCTCTCCTACTCCCTTCCTCATTCGAGCCCCTGAACTAAACTGTCCCGCCAAGTCCTTCGTACCCCCCACCCTCCACCCCTTACCGCCTTCCCGGGATCCCAACTTTCATTCGTAGATAAGTTGGAGGGGAAGGGAAGTTTCTGTTAATACTTTTTTTGTTTTTCGCTTTGGCAAGTCGTAGACGTTGGACCAAAGCTAACGCAGTCATACAGAGAGGTAGGTGCATCGTAGATGTTCACCAAGTATCATTCACGCACAGACAGAATTACACAAATGGAAAAATTTACGACACAGGATTGCAGCCAATATGATATTTTCAAGATATTTTAATAAACCCAGATTCTTCCCGTCCCAGGGATAGAACCACGGCACTGCGCCTCGCACATCGTTCAACCCCAAACCATGCTCGCCCATCTCCGCCTGTCAAAAAGACGATGTGCGAGGCGCAGTGCCGCGGTTCTATCCCTGGGACGGGAAGAATCTGGGTTTATCAAAACAACTTTCATTCCATTCTTCACCCATTCCTATTTCTTCATGTTTCCTTCCCTCTCTTTCTAACCTACCCCTTTCCTTCCACCACGCCCTCCCACCCCGTACTGGCTTCTCCTTCTGTCTTCCACCCTCAAAGTTCGAACCCTCTTTATCATTCACCCACTCGTCCTCTTCATCACTCATCCACTCATTCTCCAAGCACTCCCTCCACCCGATGTCCTTCTATTTCCACAATTTTCGAGAGTTTTCTTTTCACTTTTCCTCTTCTTCTCCACTTTATTTCTCAAGATTTCTGTGTTTGGATTCCCTCCTTCCCTCTCCTTCTCCATTTCTACACTTCCCCCAACTCCACCCTCCCATGCACTTCTCTACCTCTTCTCTCTCTCTCTCTCTCTCTCTCTCTCTCTCCGTCTGTCTGTCTGTCTGTCTATCTGTCTGTCTGTCTGTCTGTCTGTGTGTCTGTCTGTCTGTCTGTCTGTCTGTCTGTCTGTCTGACTGTCTGTCTGTTTGTCTGTCTGTCTGTCTGTCTGTCCGTCCGTCCGTCCGTCCGTCCGTCCGTCCGTCTGTCTGTCTGTCTGTCTGTTTGTCTGTCTGTCTGTCTGTCTGTGTTTATGTTTCCCCCTCCACCCCACCCCACCCTCTCTCTCTTTATCTCCGTCTCTCTCTCGCTTGCTCGCTCGCTCGCTCTTGACTCTTTCTGCCGTCTCTCTTTCTTCCCTCTCATCGAGTGCCTTTCTTAGTGACGTCATGGCACACGGCGCGTACTGTCTGTTCTATTTACGTATATTGCTAATTAGCTGTCTGCCGCGCGTCTTCATACACCATTTTGCATCGAAGTCGTCGTCGTTGTCGTCGTCATCGTCGTCAACATGACGAGCATCGATTTCAGCACCTTTCCCCGTGTTTGTTCCATCAGATCCAAACCTGCAGGGATCAACCACATTGTTTACATCCGCCAAGGAGATTATGTTCGTTAATTAGTTAGTTATTGAGCAAAATAACTTTAAAAAAGTAAAAGACGAGTTTTGACGATATCGTGTAGAATATCAGGGTTTCACTCAAGAAACAATTCATAACATTTTGAAGGTTGTCTTTTATCTCATTTTGGAATTACCAGCATTAAGAGAAATGTTATCACTCATAACGAAGTTGACGACGTCAAACTATTTATGACGCCGACTTATGCGCTCCGCGCTCAGATACTTCAGCAGATGCTAAACTGACAGAAAGCATAAGGTCATGGAGGTCATGGAAGACAAATTGCGGCGTCCTTGATGGAGGTTTGCGATCTCAGAGTGTTCACTAGTGTAATATATCTGTACTTGTACATTTTCAACTTCCCATGATTATACATGCAAAGAAAAAGTTGAATGTAGTTTAATACCTTAGATCCTCGTCCAGCTACAAACAATAATCATGGTATCGTGAATACTTGTTCACTTCCCTGGTTAATTGTTAGCGTGTGTTCGTGATCTTTACCTCCATTTTCAATGTTCAGTTTCATGGTAATACACCATTGCTTTATGTCGTATCGCACATTCAGTTTTCATTATTTTCACTTCGATTTCTCAGATGGCAGACCTAGAAGCACTCTGTGCAAAGTTCGTAAAGATAGTTTTATGTTTAAAAGTCACTGTCTGTTTTCGTGGCCCCCCAAAAAAGAGACACACCTGGGAATTTGATTGCGTTGTTTGGCAACACAAATTGTATCAGACTTGTTGTTGTAGTTAGGCTTAACAAACTTGAGCAGATTTACGGCAGTCAAAATGACAGGGCATGTTTTAGTTTTTTATGGGTAACGTCGTGTTGACTTTTTTTTCGTAAACTTCTATTCTCCATGTTGGATTAGATGCTGGAATACTGTAAGTTCCTGCGCCTTTACCAATTCTACTTCAATGGCGTTTTTATTGGCAGATATTTCACCACTGTTACGCGTAGATTACTACACAATCCTGTATGTTACTCTTTCCTACCTCTTTATAAAACACCGCCTCCCTCCCTCCCCTCCTCGCTCCTCTCGCCCTATTGCCCCCTCGCTCCTCGCTCCCATCGCCCTCTCTCGCCCCCCCCCCCCCCCCTCCCTCGCCCCCTCTTCCCTTTGCATTTGCGAGGTCATACTTCCATCCGCTCCTGTCAGGAAACAAGGCCACATAGTTTTTGAGAGCGCACGTACTCCAGTAGCCTTCCACCCCCCTCCATGCCTCTATCATCATCTGCCTCCACCTCCCCCTTCTTCCTCCATCTGTCCACCCTGCCATTTCTCTCTGACCGCTTTCTCTGCTGTCTCTCTTTCACCTTTCTCGCATTGTCATCACCTTGCGCCTCCTGTCCTCGCCTCCATCCTTCAAGTGAGCGTGCTGGCAATCTCCACCCACACCCTGTGTGTGTCTTCATCCGAGATATGCTGTCTACCATTATCACCACCACCACAACTACCACAAACACCATCACCACCACCGTTACCACCACAACACCGCCACCACCACCATCATCACAACAACTACCACCACTACCATCAGCACAACCCCTACCATAATTTCCATTTCCACCAGAACCTCGACCCCTACCTTCACAACAACCATTGCTTCTGTCATATCCTAGACCGTAGAGTATCCTAAAACGTAAAGCGTGACCTACTTGCATATTATTAACAAGTAGCACTACCACCACTACAAAGCACCATCACGACACACCACCATCATAACCACCACTACTCCACCACCACCACAGCCAACACCACCATCATCACAACCACCACCATCAATTCCACCACCACAACCTCATCATCTACCTTTACAACAATCATTACTTCCACCACTAACACCACAACTACTTCAAAGCACCACCACTACATACCGCCATCATCACCACTACCACCACCACTACATACCGCCATCATCACCACTACCACCACCACTACACACCACCATCATCACCACTACCACCACCACTACACACCACCATCATCACCACTACCACCACCACTACATACCGCCATCATCACCACTACCACCACCACTACATACCGCCATCATCACCACTACCACCACCACTACATACCGCCATCATCACCACTACCACCACCACTACATACCGCCATCATCACCACTACCACCACCACTACATACCGCCATCATCACCACTACCACCACCACTACATACCGCCATCATCACCACTACCACCACCACTACATACCGCCATCATCACCACTACCACCACCACTACACACCACCATCATCACCACCATTACTCCACCACAACCACGACCACAGCCACCACAACTATCGCCACCACCACCGCCACTACCACCATCAGTCTAACTGTCACCATCATTTCCACCTCCACCATCACCATAACCTCTACCTTTACAATAACCATTACTTCCACCACTTGCACTACCACCACTACTAAACACCATCACTTCACACCAACACCATCTTCTCATTCCTCACCTACTTTTGTATAGCCAATCTCAAACCACTACTTGGACTGACTTCTATTTTCAGACCCACATACTGAAAGTGTCATTCCCCCAGCAACTGCCTTCTCTCTCACACCTACCTCCCACCCCACCCCCTACCTCTGCCTTCACCCCACCATCCTCACCCTCTACCCCCACCTTCACCCACCATCCCCACCGCTCCTTCCCACCCACCCCTACCCTTAACTCCCTCCAACTCTGTTACGGACTCAAAGCGTAGTACCTGAGCTACCTTTCTACTCGACCGCAAACCGAAATTGTCCTCCCCTATCCACCCGCTCTTAACCCAAACCCCACCCCTACCCCACCCCATCAACACCAACACCGTCATCTCATAGTCCCATGTACCTTGTGGTGGACAGTGAAGCACAGAAAAAGACAGATAAAAGCACAAGATAAGAAAAGTATGAACTGCGTCAATTGGTGAAGCATGTGAGTGGCAGAACAAAGAGAAGTCAGGTAGTGGGATAGGGCGATATAAGGTAGTGTGACTAGGAAAGTGGGGAGAGGAAAAGATAGATGAATTAAGATAGCAGCTTGGTGGAGGTAAAGATAGAGGAAAGAATTAGAAAGGAGGTATGAGGGGCAAATAAAGAAAATGGATAAGGGCGAGGGAAGTTTGATGTGAGGATATGAAATTTGAGAGAAAACAAGAATTAAAATGTTTCACTTACTAGAAGGAGTGACGAGCAGACTGTAGTAAAACGTCTGGAGGGATGCGTGTATGTGTCTGTACATTAGATGAAACATAACAAAGGCATGAGTGAAATAATGAAATAAAGAAAAAACTATGCAGACATGGACTACAGACAGAAAGAACACGCAGGTGTCACTGGAGAAGAGAAGAGCAGCACGGCTTGTGAGAGGACAAGGACAAGAAAAGAAGACACAGGGAAAGTGGGCATGCATGGGGATGGAGGATAGGACCGCGAGGTAGTTGAGTGAGAAAGACCAGAGCGAGGGCACAATGAAGGGATATGAGGAAGACACAAAGGAGGTGTGGAAAGGAAGGGTGGGAACTGCAGGTGGGTGTACCATTAGATTATGGAAATAGTAATTGTGAGCAGGTGTGGAGGGAGGGAGTGCAGACAGAGAATACTAGAGAGCAGTTAGGGGAGGGAAAGATTGGGGTGGGGGTGAGGGTAGAGGCAGTCTGGACAAGGGGGTGGGGGTGGGGGGAGAGAAAGAGAGAGAGAGTCAGGGAGGAGGGGGGAGGAAGGGAGTGAGAAACACACACACACACACACACACAACACACAGACAGACAGACCGATAGACACACACACACACTCACACACACACACACACACACACAAACACACACACACACACACACACACACACACAGGGAGAGAGAGAGAGAGAGAGAGAGAGAGAGAGAGAGAGAGAGAGAGAGAGACAGACAGACAGACAGAGAGAGACACAGAGAGAGAGAGAGAGAGAGAGAGAGAGAGAGAGAGAGAGATTTTAATATATAATTATGCATTACATTATACCGTGAACATTTTCTGAACCTAATCAACATAGTTCTTCGGTGTCTGGTTGACTTGAAAGAAGGTGTTTTCGGCTAAGCTATCCCGGAGAGTATTTCGCACCTGCCAAATAACAATAATTATGTTGTTGAGAAAGAAATCAACAGTTAAGAGAAGATGCTACGTATCACAGCACGAAAGTCGGGGGAGGGGTGGAGGAGAGGGAAACCATTAGAAGATGCCGTATCGGTAGAGAAATTGGGCAGGAAGGAAAAGAGGCAGAGACGGTGGGGGCGTAGGGGACGGGGTGGAGATTGTGGTGGTGTGACGTAGAAGAAGATGTAAACACTCCGGTCTGTGCCAGAGCGTTGCTGTGATGGTGGTGGCTTGCTGTCTTTCTAATCTCCATTCACGTTCCGAAATCGGTCAATTGCTTGCTGAGGCGACAGCGCTACCGTGAAGGGTGAACTGATACGGTGTGAACGAGGGAAGGAAAGAGTGAATGGGTGGTGTGAATGCAAACGAAAGGGTCAGTCGATGGACGTAGGCAGTGACAGATGGATATGCTGGAGAACTTCGAAAAGGAAAACATGGTGGAAACGAGAGAGAGGAGAGAGAGAGAGAGAGAGAGAGAGAGAGAGAGAGAGAGAGAGAGAGAGAGAGAGACAGAGAGAGAGAGACAGAGAGAGGGAGACAGAGAGAGACAGAGGGAGACAGACAGACAGACAGACAGACAGACAGACAGACAGACAGACAGACAGACAGACAGACAGACAGACAGACAGACAGAGAAAGAGTAAGAGAGAGCACTGTCTACACAATGCAGAAGAAACAAGAAAGGATGCTATAAATAACTTGTACAAAGTGCGAACACCTATTGACTGTTAAGGGGTACAGGGCACACATCTTCCAAAGCTTTGTGTAGATATTGTGGAAACAGAATCAAATGTCCCTTTCTAGTAACTTCCCTATACAATATTTTCCTAGCACTGCAATAACTCGCCGTCTGAATGATCATATGCAGTTGCCTTCAGGAAACACGTGATTTCGTTCAACTCAGTCCAAACGAACTCATTGCTTTCAAGAGGGTTAAATAATTACTTCGACCGCAACTTCGCCTCCGCAAAACACGTGGAGGAAAAGGAATGACGAACGAAAATAGGCGGTCACCTCCACCTCAGATCTAAATTTACGTTGTCTTGGCCTTGGTAAGTCAAACTTTCTGGCCAGTGAAAAGGTGTTCCAGTCCGTCCACGTGCCAATTGTTCCGTGGATGGTTCCACTCTGCAAGGCAGTTTACTTCATCACAGAGAAAAATGTGCAGAAACATGGCGATAGTGTCACGTTCGTTCTTCTCTTGCGTGCAGAAGCTTTGCCTGTATTTTTGCAGTATTAACACGCAAGAAAATTCAAAAGACTTATTCACTGCATGTGAAATCCTGCCACTGTCAAAGCGCTTGGAGACAATCTTCTGCAGGCCCCACGGACAGGAACGAATGGATGCATGGATGGCACTATATGCGAAGCCACAGTGAGTGATCGAATCAAATGAAACCCAAACCAGCGTGCAGTTTGGCGGTTACACCCATTTACTCTCCTCTCAGTCACCCAAGCTTCCCCAAATTTGTTCTTGTCACATTCCCACTTCAAAGTTACCCTCACCCATTCTTTCCCCACCCCTCACTCCATCTCTCCCCATGTCTCCTCTCCTCCCCTTTCCCCTTTCTCATTCTTTCCTCCACCCTCGCCCCACCACAACCTCCCTCCCTCCTTCTTTTCAAGTGTGACAGGATTCTCAGGTGGCTGGGTCACCTCCTACTGGTATGTTTCATTGCATAAAGGGGAGACCGGGGGAGGAGGGGGAAGTGAGAGGGGAAGGGGTTGGAGATTGCAGTGTGTGGGAGGTGGAAAGGTGTCTTACTAGGTCAAGGTCGCGGTGACGTAGTTCATTCTATCCAAGTTGGGACAGAGTCCCACTGTCTCCAAGCCTTGTGTCTCCCAAGGCTGTGTCCCCACTAGACCCTCACTTGTTCCAGCCGTGTCCTTACTGGCACAAATTTCAAGGAGACAGGTAGAATGGTAGATGTGCGTGTAGCACCGCAAACACTTGCCATTGCAAATACAGGTACATTCAGCGATACCATAGTCTTACTGAGTCAGTCTGGGTACACTGGAGATGCAGACAGATGAACAGATGCACAACACATTTAGATGTAACTCCATATACAGACGCACATGAGAGTGGAACTATAGGCATGTCAGAAATGTGTTTTGCCATTAGATGAGGTTGTATACACTACTTGTTAGAATGTCCATCTAACTAATTTCAAAATGGAATGTATTTACAACATACGGAATTAGGATGTGTATGAAAACCCTTATCTATATGATTGATGTGGCAATTCCAAATTATGCATAATATCTTGCATTTTTATAATCTTACGCACGCACGCTGGCACGCAAATAGTCACAGACGGACACAGTCATACAAACACGCACGCTTGCGCTCGCACACACATAGACACATACACACATGCATACGCATATACACACACACACACGTTTGCTTGCATGCGCGCGCGCGCACACACACGCACACATGGGCAGTCAGTAGGTTGTCCCAGACACATACACTACTCAAAAAGAACGTGGCTGAAAATGTTTTTAAACCTGTCTCATCCATCTCCTCTACAGACAATGATCGCACAACAACAGAGAGTGTAAAGTTCATGAAGTACATGTCGACAATTTCATCTTCTTGGCTATTTTCCAGTACTTTTTTCTTTCTCTCTCATGTTCCACCCTTCTATTGCTTTCCTCTCTCTTTTCAGGCCAACAACCTACCCTGAACCCAAACACATCTCCTAACCTTCTTTCTTCACAATCACCTTCCCTCCGTGCTTAGGATTGTGGTGGAGATAGACCTCGTGGATAGTAGGACTCAGCTTTACGTCTGCATACTCTGAACATTCATACAACTACTGCCTGTGCTTCAGCCTGGTCGATGATTTTCACCACACTATCATCAGTCCTGTAACAACAGCAGCATTAAGATCGCATGTTGGCCCGTGGGGGATGGGGGAGTTGGGGGAGTGAGGGGGGGGGGTGAGGGGGGAGAGGGGGGAGGAGCATCAAATTGCATGTTTACGACAAGTTCACGAGCAATAAAAGTGTCTCCATTGATTTTAAATGGAAGTTAAAAGGATGTCAGGCTGATTTGTGGTGATGTTGCTCTGTGAGGGTGGGGGTGTGGTGTGATCAGAGAGGAAGAGGACATGCAGGGAGAGAGAGGCACGTGCTGGGCACGCCAGCGTAATGCTGATACAGGTCACCGGGTGCACACCCTACTTCAGTTAGGCAGACGCAACGCCGCGAAGGAGCGGAGTACACCGTTGTCGCCCCAGTGTGCTTTCTTCTTGCATCTGTGGCCGTGCATGTAGAAGCAAGGCTGAAGAAGGAAAGACGGTTTTCCGAGAAAATGCTGAGTAAAGTTATCAGTGCTCTAAGTCACACATACGTTTCTCTTTTATCTACGTCACTGTAGAAATAAAATAAAGAGTTCCTCTATGAACACGTTGTTGTTGTTGTTGTTGTTGTTCTGGTGTATGCATGAATAAAACCTTAAGTTTTGGGGTTGAAATATATCATGTTGTCATTTTTCGTACTTTAGTCTTGTTTTCTCAAGCACGGTCATATATTTTGTCTCTGTCCTCACCTCCTGGAATAACTGTTTTTTCCCCACATCTCATACCCTCCACTCCGCCCCCCCCCCCCCCCCCCCCCCCCCCCCCGTGTCTGTGTCTTTTTACTGCCTCCATATGGTGGCTGTCTTTTGAAGACTTTTTTTCGTCACAGTCTCTCTCCGTCTCTCCTATCGTCCGTACGTCTGTCAGTGTGTAAGTATCTGTGTCCGTCTGTCTGTGTATTTGTTTGTTTTTCTGCCTTTGTGTCGGTGTATACATGTATGTTGTTTGTATCTGTTTCTGTCCGTCTATATATCTGTGAGACTGTTCAGTCTGTGAGTCTTTGAGTATACCTGAGCGTCTGTCTGTATGCCTACCGACCTGCCTGCCTACCTGCTTGTCTGTCTGCCTGCCTGCCTGCCTGCTGCCTGCCTGCCTGCCTGTCTGTCTGTCTGTCTGTCTGTCTGTCTGTCTGTCTGTCCGTCCGTCTGTCTCTCTTTCTCCCTACCTCCCTCTGCCCCTCCCCCCCCCCCCTCGTGTGTGTGTGTGTGTGTGTGTGTGTGTGTGTGTGTGTGTGTGTGCACGTACGGAAATTTTACGCATGCGTAAACCCGACTCCGTTCAATACCCTGCCTGCTTCTTCACAAGTGAATGGTCACTTTTTAAAATACTGCAATGCAAAGATGATGTCTCACACAGAGAAGCAGTTCTTCGCTTTCTTCCCAGATCACCACTTCTTCGATCTTCCGTCTTTTCCCAGCAGCCTCTGCCCTCGATTCCAGTCCAACCCCACCTTGCACTTTTCTACCCCGTGTCTCCAGCCTCCATGCATTTATCTCTGCCCATCACCGCCACCCCCACGTCCCAGTCAAGCAGCGGCACGGGCGTGCATTTCCCTGGCGGTAATGAAAAACGCCAGAAACGGAAATCCGAGACAGCGGGCTGTCATGGCAGGCCTTGGGATCGCCAGGCTCTCATCCGGGGTGCCGAGCCTGCTGTGTCCCCTCTCTGTGAGCGACTGGACTGGATACAGTGACGTGATCAGAACATTGCATCTAGCAGATGATGATGATAGATGGAGATTACGGCTTATCAGCTTTAGAGACAATGTAAGGTCATTGGTCACGAACATCACCAGGATTAGTTACAGGTACATAGCTAGTAAAGACCCCATTTCCCCAGTTATTCTTCTCTTTCGAATCACGTAGGGAGACGCAGCTAGTGGGTCTATTCCGCCCCCCCCCATCTCCCAGGGGGTTGGTTGCATCTAGCAATAAAGAGACACGGACGATTACTTCAGTGATCCAGTCAGTGGTGCATTCGCACCTGGGTAAACAGATGTATCATGTAGCATCCAGACAGTCTCTGCACAAATTAGGTGCACTTTCGATTGATTTGTCTAGATTAATATATACGCAAATGCAAAAACGCACTGAGATGTTTTTTGAGAATAGTCCGCCTATGAATGTTCCCGTCCGGATTTACAGCAATCTGAACATCAATTTACAATATAAACTTATCTAAACAAAAATCAGGCGCTATCGCCGAAAGGCAATGCAACCCATCAGCCAATCAGATGGCTCCTAAGAAAATGCAATGCCGTGTATGCCTGGTTTCGAAAGTCCTGCCGATCAGCGCTGTAATCATACAGGAGTCGATATCGAAATAGAGACCCCCCAAAAAGAGGAGTTTGTGATTCTGGAAACGGATTTATCACAAGAACTAATGGGATGTTGCGTATGATTACAGCGATCACTTTGTAAAAAAAACGGTAACGCCTTTCCCGTTTCCTTTGACTAGCAAGTAGCATATCATAGTCCTGGGCAGCCCGCCAAGCCTGCTGTCGTCCTGGGTAGCCCGCCAAGCCTGCTGTCGTCCTGACTGCAAAACAGAAGGCTTTGTTTCTACTGGCAGTTCAAATGCATGACACAGTTTCCTCGTCGGCCTTTAATCTTTCGGGTGTCGGGAATTCCTCTCGCTGTGGGCCAACGTTTCAGCAGCACTAAGTCCCCGACATGTGATACTTGCAACTTGACATACTCTACTAGGCCCTACATGTAAATAGGATCAGATGCCTTATTGGTTAGAAAAACCATGAATAAGTTGGCACAGGTTTGATATAAGGACAGAGTTGACTTGATTATGTGGTGTGTCGCAGAAAGTGTCATAAGCCTGAGCCACTGTAGCTGGTCATTGGATACATAATGCTTACAGCAAAGTATGAGACTGACATTTCATGAAGACTAATCAGAATCTGACAAAACCAGAAATATCGCTTTCATGGCTTTCGTTCATTTTTCCTCATCTTGTCATCTGGTAGAAGCAAAATAACAGAGCAGGAAAACGGAGGGGGAAAATATCTCGAGTCATCTAAACAGTGAAATAATGTTAACTGATTTCAGAATAAGTTCGGAATTATTTCATGCATTTGAATCTCTCTCTCTCTCTCTCTCTCTCTCTCTCTCTCTCTCTCTCTCTCTCTCTCTCTCTCTCTCTCTCTCTCTCTCTCTCTCTCTCTCTCCCTCCCCTCTCTCTCTCTCTCTCTCTCTCTCTCCCCCCCCCCCCCCCTCTCTCTCTCAGAGCAATTAGTCTATATCGGAAAAGTAATTATTAGGTTAACGCCTCATACATCATATAAGCATTCATTCGCATCTATCTCTTTCAATTTGCTGGCCTGCTCCGACTGGATAACAGGCCGATCGCTCCAGTCGATTTCTCGCCAACTCCCAGCCCTGTTCTCTGTCTCAATTGCCCTCCGCCTCTTTCCCGCCTTCAGTGGAGGTCCATGAGTACACTTGTTCAAGGTCGAAGCCCCTGATTGTGTACACAGCACATCATTCCCCTAATGACTAATTCACACACAGCACACCCCTCCCTACTTCCTCCCACCCCGTATTCTCCCTCCTTCCCCTTTGCAACTAATCCCCTCGGCTCCCGTCTGCCCCCTCCCCGCCCCCCTCCACGAGGATCTGGTGGTAACTGCTCCAGGGGGAAAGGGGCGTGGCGAGGTTAGTGAGTGCAGCACGTGCTTTCCCCACAATCATCCCCTCCCCCCTCCCCCCACCCCCCTCCCACTGTGCACCCTTTTTGCGGCTAGGCCCGGGACGTCTGGTGCACGGAGGAGCGCACCGTCCTGCTGTCGCGTGGAAACACCCCTATCCCCCCCCCCCCCCCCCCCCCCCAACTGTTCCCCTCCCCCCCCCCTCCCTTCCACATCGTCCATCATCTCTTTTCACACAGCTTTTACTGGAGGGGTGGGAATGGCCGCGGGTGGGGGGGGGGGGGGGGGGGGGGGGGGGAGATGGCGGAGGGAGGGGAAGTGTGGAGCCTTATGAAATTTCCAGTTCCAGAGTGCGTTGGCTACACTGCTTCACTCCACTCGAACGTGTGTCAGACTTTGCAACACACTCTTTTAAAAAACCGACAGATTTGATGGTTTGCTTAATTTCTTCGGTGTGAGTGTATGCGTTGTGTGTGCGTGCGTGCGTGCGTGTGCGTGCATTCGTGTGCGTGCGTGTGTGCGTGTGCGTGCGTGTGAGTGCGTGGGTGCGTGCGTGTGTGCACGCGCGCGCGCGTACCTATCTACCTGTTTACCTGTCCACAACGTAAGTAAATGCTAGAACAACGAATTCCCGAAGAAGAAAGAGAAAGTGCTACGCCCGAAACGTTTTATCCTTCAATGAATCAGGAATTCTAACAACCCCGAGCTATCCTCGCGGTTGTTTTCGTTTTGACAAAAATCCGCACTTTGCAAGAGCTTTTCTACATTATCACCACATGGCAACCTGATCCAACTTAAGGTACATGACGTCGGACGAATTTTTTTTGTTACTAAAATATTTGCTAGTGTCATGAAAAGCTACGAAAGTAGAGCTTTGAATTGGTGCAAGAATAATTGAAATCGGATAATTCAAAATAAAGTTCTTGCAGATTGTAGTCGAACACCCACAAATCAGTCGTTTTGAGAAAACGGCCGTTGAAGTTGATAGAGGAGTGAGTGCGAATATTCCTCAACGACAGGGTAAAATGCGTTTCACAAAGTAGTTTTACAACAGGATTGAATGCACGTGAGCATAGGAGGCCTAGGAAAGACTGATGATTTCAGAATTACGTAATACGCACCAGTAATGAGGCTGCAGGAGATTCAAAACTTCGGATCAACCCATGCACCGGAATCGGTGTTTTTCAGATCACACGGAGATGTGAGCACTTCTCTTAAACCGCGAATTAAGCCCCTTTGTAGGCTGTAATTATCTTCAAAATGTTCGGAGAAACCAGAAAAATGGTCCTAGAAGCTTGAAACAGTTAAGATTTAATTTCGACAGTCAGGCGAGCCACCTTATTTGCGGTTTTTTGCGTTTCGTTCCAGCGACTTCATGTACCTTTTGCCGGAGCAGATCACCAAGTGTGACGTAAGGCCAGAGCCGTTTGACCTATACGAGTGCACAGTGACGAAATCAGAAGACTTCGTTCTCCTGTGAGTTGCAGGTAAGAATAGACCCACCGCGTCACCCTGCGTGATTCGAAAGAGGCGAATAACTAGGGATATCGCGACTTGGCTCGTTCTTTGTCTGACTAGCTCCATTGATCGTTCGTGATCAATGGCCTTAAATAGCTTGCAAACACTGATAGACCATAACGATCCATCCATCCATCCATCCGTCCGTCCGTCCGTCCATCCGACTTGCAACAAATGTTGCCGGTCCTTCCACGAGGCTCTGTGGCCGAGTGGTTAGCGCGCTGGACCTACAGTCGCTTGCGGCTAACGGGTGCGGCGTTCGAAGCTGCGCGGTTCCCAGAGTTGCATCCTCGAGCAGGTTGCTAAACTCGCATTGCTCAGTTGCGCTGATAATCAGAAGTGGTACCTGCAACTTAAATAATTCAGTTTTTTTCATGTTATTTTTTAATCCTGATTATTCGAGTGCCGCACATTATCATCATTTGCTCGCCATGACAGGACAGGAGCGTAAATTCGTGACGAGTGCTGTGTGTTGCGTACCAAGTAAAACGAGGGCGTAGATGCCACAACGTACCGCGTTGAAGATGCGAAGTGCACGCGTCCATCTTTACAGACCAGTTAATACGCTTATGGAAAGACTGAACAGAAATGCACCCCTTTCCCATATTTTTTGGTTTGTTTCTTTGATTTAATTTGTCGTATTATGGATTAGTATTGTTCCTTACCAGACCTAATCTCTTCTGCTAATGTTATTGGTTCTGTCCGTATCGATGTATCCAGCGATGCCCCCGCAATTCTTGAAGAGCACTTAAACTGATTGACCTACACTTCCATAAGGGTAATTAAGGTTGGCCGTGGTCTATGAAATGCCTAAATACCCTTGTGGTGTACATTTATATAAAAGTTCTATGTCATATAGAACCAGAAAGCTGTGACAAGAATTAAGCTAATAAATACTGACAAAACAGTAATAATTTTCAGTTGATTTTAGGAGTTGGTTTGAAATAGTACAGTATAAGGGAAACTACTCTATAGCTTAACCATCAGGCACATCACGATAACAGTGTTGAATGGGAGATAACTCTTATATGGGAGATATTTTCAAAGTCAAGGGCAATAACTCCGTAGACCTTGTTATCATCGGGCACTACTGGATCTAATCACAATTTGCCGTGCGTGAATGCTGCCAGGAGTACAGATTTTGTGTGATATACGTGCAGATCATAGAGATGTAATTTTAAAGAAAAGAATTTCAGTCTCGGTGACATATTAATGCGCGCACACACGCCTACAAGCGGGCACGCAGTTACAGGCATTACACAGAAAGATCACATGGACGCGGATATGCAAACAAAAGGCGCACATGCGCGCGCGTACACACACAGACACACACACACACACACACACACACACACACACACACACACACACACACACACACACACACATATTTGCAGTAGACGCGCACACGCACGCACACACACACACACACACACACACACACACACACACACACACACACACACACACACACACACACACACACACACCGAGCTAGATACATGGGCTCTCAAACGAATACAGTCAGACAGGCAGGCACGCACGCACGCAAATACACACACAACCGCACATACGCACACACGCACGCACACACGCACGCACAGATTCAGACACAGTCAGACACACAGACAGGCATCATGAATACGGGCAGACAGGGGGGCACGCAGACAGACAGAGTGAGAGACAGAGTGAGAGACAGACAGAGTGAGAGACAGAGTGAGAGACAGAGTGAGAGACAGAGAGAGACTGGCAAGTAGGCAGGCGGACGAAGGGACGGAGGGACAGCCGGACGGACGGACGGTCGGAGGGAACAACTGACGGACGGACGGACGGAGGCACAGACGGACGGACGGACGGACGGGCAAGTGGACGGACGGACGAACGACAGAGACAGACAGGCACGCAGGTAGGCACACACACACACACATATGCGCGCGCGCGCGCAAGCACGCACGCAAGTAAGCACGCACACGCACACACACACACACACACACACATACACACCACAAGAGAGAGACAGATTGATTGATTGATTGATTGATTGATTGATTGATTGATTGATTGATTGATTAAACTTATTTTTCAAGGGAAATACATGAATTAGGCATATACCTATCTTACATCCAGCCCTTGTTAAAACAAGAAAACAAACAAACAAATCCAATCCCATCCCCCCCCCCCCCCCCACCCACCCACTCTCTATCCCACACAAAATTCACAGAGAGAGAGAGAGAGAGAGAGAGAGAGAGAGAGAGAGAGAGAGAGAGAGAGAGAACGAACGAACGAACGAACGAACGAACGAACGAACAGTTTATTGTTGGGCCTCCGGCCATTCACATCAATATTTCAAAAGGTTACAGTCAAGTAGTGAATGCCTCTTCAGTCACTGCTGTAGCCTTTTAAATGCATGATACAAGTACCTTGCTACAGATCTTATCACCATTATATCTTGCTCCATCAGCAGGTACTGGATCTCTACATTCACATTAGGGAGATTTCTAAGGAACTTTCTTCTCATGTCCTCATATACTGGACATTCAAGAAGAAAATGTCTTTCACATTCATCTGTTTCATAACATGCTGGACACAAGTATGTGTTGAAATCACTTTCCTTTACATATCGGTATTTATGCACATTCAGGTCGGTAAATCCCATACGGAAACGAATGTACACATCTCTAAATACTTTCTTGTCGTTACTGTACATCTCTTTATACCGCAGTGCTTTGAAACAACGAAAAAAGGAATATCTATCACTAGCGTTCAAAGCTTCAGACCTCATTGTATTATATTCATTTACCAATCGTTTTCTTAGTTCTCTCAAGAATTCACCCTCACATTGCACTTTCTGATTAATCCACGTTTCAAAGATTCCATATCTACCTAGTAGATCTTTTATCCCTCCAGGTTTACTGGAGGTCCTACAGACTTTATCTGTCTGTCTGTCTGTCTGTCTGTCTGTCT
This sequence comes from Theodoxus fluviatilis, assembly GCA_034096865.1. NCBI lineage: Eukaryota > Metazoa > Mollusca > Gastropoda > Cycloneritida > Neritidae > Theodoxus > Theodoxus fluviatilis. Next base: position 19,086 of record JAWQFJ010027615.1, on the reverse strand, counting down.
GTCTGTCTGTCTGTCTGTCTGTCTGTCTGTGTGTCTGTCTGTCTGTCTGTCTGTCTGTCTGTCTGTCTGTCTGTCTGTCTGTCTGTCTGTCTGTCTGTCTGTCTGTCTGTCTGTCTGTCTGTCTGTCTGTCTGTCTGTCTGTCTGTCCCGACTTAACGGCTGATATCTCAAAAACTACTGGACGGATTTCCTTGACATTTTGCACACTTACTGGAAGTTAGGTCCGATTGAATGTATCAAATTTTCAGAATCGAGGCTTGAAAAGAAAGTGGTTTTTTAAGGTCGTAAACTCGAAAGCACCTCCCTAAATAGTCGATTGATGGAATGGCGAAATTGCAAAATGTGTGACGTCATCAATAACGTGACGTGATTTTATGTGCATGTCTGTCTCTCTGTCCCGACTTAACGGCTGATTTCTCAAAAACTACTGGACGGATTTCCTTGGCATTTTGCACACTTACTGGAAGTTAGGTCCGATTGAATGTATCAAATTTTCAGAATCGAGGTTTGAAAAGAAATTGATTTATGTAGGTCGTAAACTCGAACACCCCCCCCCCCGAGATTTCAATTGACGGAATAGCCAGTGTGGTCAAACAGAGTTATCTTTTCCTACTAAAACTAAAACTCTTTTTTGTTTCAACTGTGCAGTGTGCGAGTGTTGGAATGCTTTGTATGAATGTAGACTTTTCATTGTAAACGCCATGAGCTTGCCTATTAGGGAAGGTATGGGCGTATAAGTAGTCTGTATTATTATTATTATTATTATTATTATTATTATTATTATTATTATTATTATTATTATTATTATTATTATTATTATTGTGCGTGAATGAGTACGAATGCTGCAATGCACATGTCTGGGGTGAACATCTATAATACACCTCCTCCTCTGTGTGACTGTGTGAGTGTTAATTCAGCGTCTATGACATGCCAAAGCAAAACAAAACATGTCATAATAGGAGCTTCCTGAACCTATCCATCATGTTTAAAATATATGGTCGATTGTTTCCTGGGCCGATAGCTTGCAAGGGGGTTTAGAGAAAAGAACGTTATAAATGCTTTACAAACACTCCGTCATATCAATTCTCTAATGGCTCAGCTGGTGGAGCGTTGGACTCTTGGTCATGCATGACCAGGTTCGATTCTGCGCTGAAACTTTTTCCTCTTCTCTTTTTTCGAGAGGTTGTGGGTTCGAATCCGACCTGGTTTTTTGTGTGTGTGTGTGTTTTCCCCCCCTCTTTTCTCGAGAGGTTGCGGGTTCGAACTCGATCTTTTTCTCTCTTTTTTTTTTTAATATGCCAAAACCTGGAGGTTCAGCGTTAGCGGTTTTTATTCTGTTTGACCGGTTTTCATTCGAACCAGATGCCAACATCATGCTGTAAGCTTTGCGAGGGTATCTACTGGATTCCATTTTCAGTAAACGCAGTCAGTACTTGATAGCCCTCATCGAAGCAGTTATGTACAAGGGGTATCTACCCGTATCTCCGTACACCATTAAATTTGGTACCTGCATGGGTAAATTAAGAAAACGTTTAATAGCCTGTAAATGTACACATTCCACGACATAACATTGACTGGTGCCCCACAGCTCGGCGCTATACAACAATACTGACTGCACCTGAGCATCGAATAGTTTGAAATATACATCTGGCGACATACAATCCAGTCTTCGCAGACATCTAGATACCTGCATCATGGCACCTTTCGCTCGTTGTACGAGATCATATTGCATACTGTTAAATGAGAGTCTGGTAGTGAATAATGCACCAAGATATTTGTATTCGTTCACCGTTTCTAACCTTTTGGAACCTAAGTACCATTTCTCATGGTCAGCCAAGTATCCTCCATTGCGAAATACAATGACCTTTGTTTTTTCGTGATTAACCTGTAGGCCAACTGCAACAGTTCCTTTCTCTAAATAGTTTAATTGGTTTTGAAGCCCTATTGCTGTATCAGAAATAAGAGCAATATCATCTGCGTACAATAGTGCATATATCGTCGTATAGTCCGGCATAAGCTGGATACCATGTCTACCATATTTCGAAATATATTTTGCAACATAATTCACCAAGAGGGAAAATAGGATCGGAGACATCTTGCAGCCCTGCTTCAGTCCGCAGTTACATTCGAACGCATCTCCGTAGCCATTGCTGCATCTAACACAGCACAGAACTTGTGAGTGTATGGCTTTTAGCATCTCGAGTAATCTCCCTTGCAACCCGTATTTTTCTAGTATTTCCCACAGGACCTTTCTATCTACCCAGTCAAACTCCTTCTTCAGGTTCACAAATGCAACATATAGTTTTCGTCGTCTCGAAAGATATCTCTGCACAACTGAATGTAGTTCAAAAACATTATCCATGGTAGAATGACGAGAGAGAGAGAGAGAGAGAGAGAGAGAGAGAGAGAGAGAGAGAACGACAAAATAGTTTACTGTGTAGGCCATCGGCCCATTACAATTGAATACAATACATGTTATAGCAAAAACAAAAAATCTGGAGAAGTAATTAACGTGAGAGCACATTTCATCTTATGAAAAAATGGAGGCTTCTCTTTGGTAGTACACCACGCATGATAGACGAAAAAGGAATTACGTTTAGCAGTACATTCTGCTCTTCTTTGAAAAGCATAGTACAAATAAATGCTCACGGCACGTACAATACATGGTTCTTTCCCAGAAAACAACTGTACAAGTGGTTCAACATTGTTATTTTGAACATATGGCACTGCATACTTCATTCGGATGTCATTGTAAGCTGGACAGTACAGAACGAAATATTGCTCATCTTCATCTCTCTCGTGACATGCTGGACATAAGATTTCGTGATTCTCTGTTTAGTAGGCCTGTCTCTGTGCATTGTTAGTTCACTAATGCCCAGGCGAAAACGTATCCTAATATCTCTGAAGAATTTTCTGTTCAGGGTGTACATATACGTTTCCATTTCAAAGGTTGCTTTATACTGCCTAACACGGATACTTCCAACTGCTGATAAATCTTTTTATCAATTGTTCTCTGTGCGTTTGTAAAAACCGTTCATTCGCCGTCTCTTGAGTCACCCATGCATTTTCAAGCCCATTTTCCAATAAGAGAGTGCAAACTTTTGAAGCCCATTTATCATCATCAATGTTTCTCAAAATTGATTTGGACATCATGTTCGGGAATCGACAATCGTCCATTTTCATGATTTTTAGCCAATATTAAATGGATCTTATGACAGCATTGATGTCGCCATAGATCATAGCATTGGGTGTTCTTATACTGACATTCAGATACTGTTTCAGCAGAAGTAGATGTACACCTTCAATCAAATGGCAACCGTCTAATCACCATACTTCATAGCCATACAACTGTATAGGTTGTATTTGTGCATCCAGGACTCTAAAGAATACATCTGGAGTTACATGCGCAAGTCTTCTCAAATAATTCTTAATGCAGTAGCTCTTCCTCTACAAACAAGATCAGACTGTGAATTCGTGCTCAGTTTTGTAGACAAAACAATACCAAGATATCTGTATTCAGATAAAACTTAAAGTTTCTGGCCATCCAGATGCCATTCTTCACCATTGAAGAAATGTCCACCCAAACAAAATGTAATAACCTTGGTTTTTCTATAATTCTCTCTTAATCCTAACCTATTAGCTGTTCAACCCAAAATTAGCTATTTGGTTCTGCAAACCCGTAATAATATCAGAAAGGAAAACAATGTCATCAGCAAAAAGGAGCAGAAATATATCGGGACCATTCGTCATTGCCTCAACTCCATGCTTTCCATGTTCTACAATCTCCTTAGCCAGTGACGTCATCAGGTAAGAAAAAAGTAATGGACTCATTTTGCATTCTTGCTTCAAGCCCATGTGAGCTTCAAAGAAATCTGACGTCATTCCGTCACATTTTGCACAACATTTCACTGTTTTGTAAACAGTTCTCAATGTCCTTCCCATTTCCCCCAAATTCCATTAAATTTTTGTTAAAGAATTTCGAGAATACCCCACAAGGCTTCCATATTAATAGCGTCAAATGCTCTTTTGAAATCAACAAAAAGAACATAAAGCTTTCTGTGCTTCTCTAGATATTGTTGCATTATTTATTGTTGATTATTCTTTCCGAAACGTATCATCTCATTGTCATCTGCCCACAACTGCAACCGTTTATTCAGTATGTATATGAACAATTTACTAAGATTACTTGTTAACGAAAAAAATCTCTCTATAATTATCAAGATTATTCACTGGGCCTGACTTGTGTAGAGTGACGATAACTGAGTGTGCCCACTGCTCAGGGAAATCGGCATTTTCGAAAATACGATTAAGCAGTTTCTGCGGGAACAGCAGAAGTACCCTTGATGAGAGAGAGAGAGAGAGAGAGAGAGAGAGAGAGAGAGAGAGAGAGAGAGAGAGCGAAAGAGAGAGCGCGCGCGCGAGAGAGAGAGAGCGAACGAACGAACGAACGAAGAATTTTATTGCTTATAGCTACCGGCCCATTGCAAGGTGAAACATTCACATAACATCATAGCAGTGCGACATCGGGAAGATTCTAAATAGTAATGTGTGACTGGACATAGTATATGAAGGGAAACAGTGTTCACTGGTATGCGTGTGGTATACTGAGCAATTCCATACCTTCTGTTCTCATCTTAAACGCATGGTATATGTATATAATTACTTTACAAGTCGTAGCATAACCATTGTTTGCTAGAAGGTATTCGAAAACCCATTTACATCGAGAGGTGGGAAAGGCATTTAAAATCTTTTTCGTAGTCCACACAAAGCAGAACAATGAAACAGAAAATACAGTTTATTCTCCTTCTCCTCTATACACGTAGGGAAAATATTATGAAAGTCTATAGGAGCTGTATCTATGTTTGTGAACAAACAAGTCACTGACTCCTAATCGGAACCTTATCTAAACATCTCTAAAAATGTTCTTATCTAATGCATATAAGTTTGGTTCTTGTTCTCGAACAGTTTTATACAGTCTGTATATAGAAAAAATACCGATAGCTATCTTGTAACATTTGCCTCCACTCATTGTCAAAGTCTGATACCAGTTTCTCTTTCAGATTCATAAGGAATGCTCTTTTATTTTCTACAAGTCGTCTCGTCCATTATCTTTCCATGTAGTTCTTGTATAGCAAAGTTTGTATACTTGTAACCCAACTGAGTTGATCGTCAGATGAGTTACACATCATTTGATACCCTCTGAATGAATATCTGAATTGTTCCAACGTAATTATCTTTAACCAATACTTGATCGACCTTAGCATAGCAGTAATGTATAGTGGGTATCTATCGTGTCACCGTATATCAGTACATTCGGGGTTCTGGATGAGACATTCAAAAACCACTTCAGTACAAACAAATGGACACTTTCAATGCGTTTGCAGTCGATAAAGCTCCACACTTCCGATCCATAAAGCAATATTGAGAGAGAGAGAGAGAGAGAGAGAGAGAGAGAGAGAGAGAGAGAGAGAGAGAGAGAGAGAGAGAGAATGATTTATATGCACAGGAATATGATAGTTTGCTTTATGTAAAGTTGGTGCTCGCTATGATGAAATTCGTACACGTACAATACAACAAAACGCGAGTATTTCCCGACGTTAGTACAAACGCACAAAAGGATATGACATAAAGAACAACAAAAGCCAACAACAAATGTACACAAACTTTAACCGTTTCTTTTTTTCCCTGCGACGAATGTCTTGTCAGCTTGCGTGAATCCAAAAAATAAACTGTCTCAGTCTTGTTCGTGCGGACGGCCCCTCCATCGGTCTTTCTCTCTCGCCACCACTGTTTTCTGTGCTCGCCAGGATTTAGTGAACGTCTGGCCAGATTGCCGAGTCGTGTCGAGGCCATGTAAGAGTTGCCGAGTGTCATGCAAGGCCATGTAGCCTGTCCCTCTCTTTCTCTCCCGCTGCCCACTCTAGCCTCCGCCATCACGATGAAACATTCCCCTGGGTCATACTACCGACCTCTTCTTCCCCTTCCTTCCCATTTTTTTTCTATCCCCCCTCCCCCTCCACTCTCCTCCGTCTCCCCCCCCCGTCTTCCTCCTCGTCTTTTCAGGTTCAGCACTGTGAACAATATGGAGTTGGGGATGCTCTGGGACTGTAGTGGTGGTAGAGTTATGGATATCAAGAAAGAGAGATTATATGAGAGAAGGTAATGATTATATTTTTAATCATCGAGTTGGGTCTTGTCGATCAGACTGGCGCCGCTACCCATGGCAATTAAGACTTTCAAGAGTTAGGAAGTGTAATACAGGATTTCAGTACATGTATGTCCGCAATTTTTTGCAATCGTTGCAACCAAGAAATAAATTAACTGTTACTGCCCTAGTTATTCAAAAAAGAGAACTAAGTTATTAAAAAACTGGAAACAGTCTGTTGAAATTGTAATTCTTGTACTTCTGTTTCATGTTCCTCCTCCTCCTCCTCCTCCTCCTCCTCCTCCTCCTCCTCCTCCTCCTCCTCCTCCTCCTCCTCCTCATCCTCCTCCTCCCCTCCTCCTCCTCCTCCTCCCCTCCTCCTCCTCCTCCTCCTCCTCCTCCTCCTCCCCCTCCTCCCCTCCCCCCTCCGCCTCCTCCTCCTCCCTCTACTCCCCCTCCTCCCCCTCCTTTCCCCTCCTCCCTCTCCTTCCCCTCCTCCCTCTCCCCTCTCCCCCCTCCTCCTCCTCCTCTCCCCCCCCCCCCTTCCTGCCTCTGCTACAGTTGCTGTTTCTCTAGCTGCTGATTCTTCTGCTCTCGCTCCTGCTACTGCTGTTGCTGTTGTTGTCTCTTCTTGTGCTGCTCCTCCTGCTTCTGTTGCTGTTGTTAGTACTGCTGCCATTTGTAGTAGCAGACCTCTGTCAGTCGTCTCCGACTATGGATCCTGGCCCTGGAATTGATGTCTGGTAGCAGACTGCTGTGACTGTGGAGTCCGATTCTGGAGTGGCAGTCTATCACAGCTGTTCACTCGAAGTTGCAGGGGCGCGTTGCTCTTGCTATGAACCGTGTAAGATCTTGCGAGGAATAGCCTGGTGTCAACATGTGTCAACATGATGAAAGCAGATGTCAAGGCCGCCAAATGTCTTAGTTATGTGGACACCAGCCTATCATTTGCCAACTAGGTAGGCTAAGCAATGCGCCCTAGATGTCACCCTGGCGCATCCTGTCCTTCCGCTGAGTGCGTCTCTCGTCCTTCAGCCTGCGGAGTCTCATCTCTCTTTCTCCCTCAGTCTGTCCCGGCGCTTGTCTCTCCAAATGGTACTTGTACAGCTACTCATTCTAATGTCGCGGCTGGCTCCTTTGCTGCCCTGTTGCTGTCCCTGGTGCCGATGTTGGTGCCCTCTGAGGGAAAATAATCACGTGGGTCCTACGATGGCCGTTCCTTGTTTTGGTGTTCTTCGTCTCAAACTGGGTTGGTACGAGCGCACTCCGCTCAGACTCTATGTATCATTGATCGACCAGCGCGCTCTGCAAGTGCTCATGCCTCGTTTACTGAGTTCTAGTTCCTGAACAACGGTTTGTCAGATCCGTCAACAGGGTGCGGTATGAATGGGTCTAGGACAAACAGTTCGTGTTTTGAATGGATGGAGTTCGATGCTCCAGTTACCACACAGTGTGCTGCTCTTTCAACACAGTTACCCTCAGGATTAAGCATGCGTGTTTATCTGTTTTACGTATGAATACTATGGTTTTGTAGACATCATTTACCGTAACAAATAAACTGTGTTTGATGTACTACCGATATCAGTAGATAATTCGTCTGGAGACAAGTGTGACTGTCTTCTACGATTCATGAGCTGTAGGATCGAGGCCAGATCATTGAATTGGAAAGCAATGGTAAGATCTGGTAAGGTGAAAACAGTGCAAGAGATTTAAAAAGCAATGATCTGATTATCTCAGTAAAAAGTTATTAAAGGTGTGTTCTAATAGGACGAAGCTTCGTCTTACTTCGACCAAGTTTCGACTTCATGTAAGTTATTTTGGGCGTTTGCCAAGTGTCCTAAGTTAGAAATAAACTTCGGTGATCGTATTCTTCGAAATCCGAGTTATAATTCCACGATGCACGCCGAAGCTGCGTCCTTACTGGTCACATAAGATCGCTCTTTCGTTTGGGAGTCATGAAAAGTCTAAGCCTTACACTGAACTACGTGATATCATATGGCTCAGCCAGGCCGGAGCATAGTCCTGTTCATATGCAACAGTCGCCGAGCAGAAGTTTGCTAACTCTGCGTCGGCCTTCATTCATTTCGGGCCTTACGTCCATTTAGAACACATACAAATGAACATACAAAATCTATCATTGCAATAGGACCTCCATCCTACACAAAAGAGTGATACAGGAATGTAAAGGTATGCGACTGCCAAGCTCATGACACGTCACCAGTCTGGAAAAATCATACATACAATGCCGAATACGGCCAGTGCCGCCTCTAAGACTGCAGAGACTGCAAACAACAGCAGACTGTGTGAGGGGAAATGAGGTCAACAATTCCTGTTGGCAGATAACAGCCATGAATATAATCTGGAGCAGCAAATATGACAGAAGTATTAGAGCAGTAGCAGCAGTGCTGGAACAAGATTCGCTGCGACGACAACAATTTCACACAAGCAGCGTGAAAATTGCTCTCCATTTAATGTAAGAATGAGTAACACCCATTACGAGAATCTGTATCACGCAATACAAACCGTCGTTGAAACAGCCTTGAAATGTGGGAAAAAATTGTGGGATACCATCCGTAACCAAAATCGACATACAGACGAAGAAGGGGAATTCGTCACTTCTGTGTCTCATTTTTTACTCCTTCCATGTGCGAAGTATTGTTTTCAGTCTGTTGTTATAAAGAATACAGGACCGTCCTTTTTAAAAGCCTCCCTTCGTTGTCTGCATTTTATTGTTTCCCACGTGGGCCTCAAAGCTATTGAATAAGTAGCCTGATATAGAAACAGAGAAGAGAAGGCGATTCAGAGGATCATGAATCGGCCATGAATTCTTCATACAGATCCTGAAACGCACTAAGTGTTAATCTAGGAAAATCAACTGTGTGTAATTTAAAAAACAAGTTTGTATTAAGACCGAACTTAAAGCAGCAGAGAGAAAAGTCACCAAAACCATAACAAAGCATGAGAATTAAAATAGATTATCAGCAGCATTAAAGTTTGGTTTGGTTATCTGTCCCCTGCCTAATTCCTTCGCTCTAAATCTATACAACATCGCTGGTTTTTACCAGTTGCCGCCTTGAAAATATTGTTTGCTCTCACATATCCTAACGAACATGGTTCATTTGCTGCTTGCAACTTTAAAGTACCGTTTCAAGCAATGTTGTAAGCCAGAATGGTGATTCAGAATCACACCTTACGGAGCAAGGTGGCTCCCTCTATATTTCTGCGTGGATGTACAGTGTGTATGCTTCGACTGTTCTGTATACATATAGGTGCACTTCCCCGAAAGCGAGGAGATCATCAGCATTACGTCCCCTTACTCATGACAAATCAATCTCACCATGTACATCCTTAAAGGTACACCCTGAAAGAGCGTATGGTCCTTTTAGCCAAAACGGAGAACAAGGTATTCTGTAACGACAGTCATTGAAAATGATTTACCGGTGGATTGCTTTCAAACAATTAATATTTGGCCGGTACTTTTCCAAAATCAGCTTGAATAAAGACAATTCAAGAGTACCTAATTCTAAAGGCATGCACATTCAGGAATACGTGGTTTAAGCAGCTCTTTCATACGTTTCTTTCCTGAGAGACTGGGGAGTTATGATGTTAGAGAAGAATTTTTGTAATCGGCTCCGTGTCGCATTATGTCGAATTTTCTCTACCTGTTGTTGCAGCTGCTTTATATTATTAATTATATATCATGCATTAACTCAGGGAAGATTTAAACTGGTTATAGGTGAGTTACGGGCTGCCTATGAAAATTAAATGTGGAATTCAGCTTGACTGACGATTAAAAAAAATTAAAATCATTCTTCAAAAAGCAATTCATTAAAATGCTTACAGATGACTCGTATTACTCCGTGGGTTAGAGCTAAACGTGTGGCCATTTGAAGCAATTAAAGATATTTTGCCCAGAGCTAGAGAGACCCGCACAGCTCCAAAGTCAACCAGCTGCTGTGTCCTCATTGGGACCCTTTTGTCTCGTTCTTCCGTTCCCGCATTACCCGGCATGCGCGGCGTTGAATGAGGCCAAGATGACTGACAGCAACAGGTGGCGGTCACAGCAAGGTCGCCTTCCCATGATTCTAGAGATCGAAGGGACTGCCGTGGTCCCAGGTGGCTTGGAAAACAAAGAGTCACGTGACCCATACGTGCCCCTTATCGGAAACGCTACTGGTTGTGATGACGTTGCGAGGACGGATGGCCTCCCTTGTCGTCTCCTCTTCCTCTCTCCCCCTCTCCGCCCCCCCCCCCTCTCCGCCCCCCGCCCCCCCTCTCCGCCCCCCCCCTCTCCGCCCCCCGGTCCACCCTTCTCCTTGCCCTCGTCCTTTCCTCTGTTCTCCCCTTCTCCATCCTCCACCCCCCACCCCCTACTCCCTCCTCATTTTCAGGGGTTTTGTCTGCAGACCGATAAATCTAACTGCCTTATTCATGCATGCCACAATCCGAAGAAACGCCCCAGATCACTTGCAAATGTTGCTTGAACGCTCTCGTTTTCTTCATCACCAATGGGTCGCCTCTACCCCGCCTTTACTTCAGAATATAAGGCTAATGGCTGTCTCTCATCGATTCCCGCCCATAAGATTTGTGCTGGGTTACTATACTCAAGTCAGTGATCAATCTAATTTAACAAAGGGAGTTTGGCGGCTATCTTTGTTCTTATCTGGGTTCAAGAGAACTCTACAAAACATCCGTCTACAAAAGAAAAAAAAGGGAAAGACAAATCATTGCTTTCTTGATATGAAATAGATGCATTGCAGTATCGTAGTGCCCAGCCAGCAATGGAGATTACTTCGTTTCAGAGTTGACTTAGCCACAATGTTCCCACACGATGTTCTGTGCCTATTCTGTGGTCATTCGCAGTGGTCATAAGGACAAGTGTAGCCAAATACCAAAGAGGGGGATTATCTGCCTCAGGCGGAACTACAGACTTTTACGAAAAAATTATATGTAAGCTCAATAAAAATGCAACTTTTGGGGGTAACTTTCTTTCTTTTCGAGCAGAAAGGGTTTCCTGAAAAAAAGAGACTTTTACTGTCTGCAGCCTAATTCATTACACTGTAATACTATAAAGAATGATATGGAAGAACGACATCAGACAAAAAAATGGACAGATAAATCAATGCTAACACATAAAAGGTTTAATTTCTCAACTTCATTTGCATAGGAATTTTCGTATACAGTGTTCTTTTTTCAAAAGCACTGTCCTCAAGAACCCAAGTGCAACATACGACTGGAATCGCTCGATTCTCACTTTTCAGCAAACGGGGGAGGCGGGGGGGTGGGGGGGGGGGGGGGTGGGGGGTGGGGGGCAGGGGGAAGGGGTAGGCAGCACAAAATGCTTCCGGAGAACATCGGGACAGGATCAGATCATTCAGCCTCATCCATGCGTTCCAATCACTCTGCAAGAAATTAATAATCCAGATTTCTCCTGTCCCAGG
>JAWQFJ010027615.1:0-5000 GCA_034096865.1 Theodoxus fluviatilis | reverse complement strand
TCATTCTTCTGATATTAGCGCTTATCCCCAGTAGCATAGCGACATTTCTATGCGTCCGACATATGCTTAACCCACATTGCCTCTCCTACCGAGGAGTAAAACCCGTCACTGGGCGCTGCACAGTGGCGACCGGGGGGGGGGGGGGGGGGGGAGTCCCCCAAAAGAATTTCCTTTAAAAAGGACACAATAAAGATTATTATTATTAGAATCGTTTGCGATATACACCAATGCATCGTTGAAAGGGGAAGTGATCTTAAACTTAAAGCACTCTCTGGCAACTTCAAGGCATCAACCTCCACAAGAAGATGCTGTTCTGAATTCTGGAACCCCCAGAATGGATTTGGGGAAGAATTCAGGGATTGGGGAAGCAAATGGTAAAGAAATAAGGTAGAGTGCGTATAAAGAGATAAGGATCGTAGAAAAGAATAGGAAATATTTCAAAGCAAGAGACTTATGGGCCAGTGAAGTTGGTGGAAATAGTTACATCCACTCTACCATGGATGGAGATGCCGATATTGCGGAAGGGGCAGACAGAAGTCGCTTCTGTGTAAGGAAGATGGGGCATAGTTTCAAGGAACGGGAAGAGGGCCAACGAGAGTAGGCAGGGTGGAACTGAGGTGGAGGAGAGGGGTGGGGGGCAAGGTACAAGAGGTCACTTGAAGGGGGGCGGAGGAACAAGCGTCCAGGGTTCTGCAGGACGCCCTCTCCACTTGCCCGCTGACATCCAGGAGTGCCTTCTGAAGAGGGCGCCAAAAAATCCCGGGCCCCACGGTCGTGGGAAACGAGAAGCTTTCGCCAACAAAGCCACAAGAGCCTTTTGTTCCATTTCATTTGAAAAGTCAACTGACGCCAATTGCTGATACACTTCAATGGCAAACACGTATGTTGCAGGCACGGGCAAAGGCAGCGGGCAAAAAGACAGCCTGTTTGTCCAGAGGCGCGCTCTTCGTCAACAGCGCTCACACTGGCACGCGCACAACAAACACCTGGGTGTCGCCTGCCCCCACAGGCACGACGGAGGGACGCCAGCTCAGAGAAGGAATGGGGTGGGGGGTTGGAAGTTGGGGGAGAGAGTTGAGAGTGAAAAGAGGAGGGTGAGGAAGTGAACGTGTGCAGAGGGGAGAAGGGGAGGAAAAGCTCTGTGGGTGGAGACAGGGTTTGAAGTGAAGCATCAGTGATGACGTTTGGATTTGGAGACCAGATGAAAGCTGGCCGTTGGGAGGGAGAGGACTTTTTTAAAGTAAAGCCCTCTATTGCCCTCATCCCAACGTCACCCTCCATCCCCACCTCTTCGTGACTCCTCCCATATGTCCCCATCTCCCTTTCCAGCAGCATCTTAAGCCCCACCTCCTGTTTAATCACTACTCAGCAGTTATCACTGCGAAAGACACCTCCCCTCCGACTCCTAAACCCACTCCTTCCGTCCCCCCTTTTTTCCTCACTCCCCCTCCCACCGCCACTCCTATCCCCACAACCCTTGTTTTCCACTGCCCTCCCCCCTTTCCCTCCTCCTTCCTCCCTCCCCCCTCCCCCTCCCCCCCCCCCTCCCCCTCCACCGTCTGTCGCAAAGCGGGAGAGTTTTCAATGCCTTCCCTTCAAGAGACCTCTGACCTCTGACCTCACTCCTAGAAGTCAGCTGGGGACAACAAGGTCGGTAAACGTCAACTTCTCCCCATAGTGGACACAGGAACTTGTCAGGGATAGCAGAACAGAGAGATGCTTGAGAGAGAGAGCGAGAGAGAGGGAGAGAGAGAGAGAGAGAGAGAGAGATAAAATGAATGAACGATTGAGAGAGAGAAAGACAGAGAGATTGAGAGACATAGAGAGAAATAAATTTTGATTCAGACAGGCTGATTAATGAATTGAATCGGTTTTTAATCAAGTGACTGATTGTTTGTTTAATGGATGGATGGATGGAGGATGGATGAATGGATGGATGGATGAGAGAGAGAGAGAGATGGGGCAGAGAAAGGTAGGGAATGACAAGCAAAAGAGAAAACCATACCATCGCCTGCCATGCGGTTTAGTGCTGTGGAGGAAACAAACTGTCGAGGATACAGCTAAAGAAACGATACATATGCGGAAAGGGGAGGAGTGGGTAGAAAAACAGCAATATAATCATCAGCAGGAGCAGGACTAAAATGATGAGTAAATTCAAGAGGAGCACAAAGAGAAGTTGGAGTAGAAACAGGAGAAGAGGCATGAGGAGCAAAGGGAGAGGCAGAGGGAGGACCAGAGGGAGGACCAGAGGGAGGACCAGAGGGAGGACCAGAGGGAGGACCAGAGAGAGGACCAGAGGCATGAGAAGCAGAGGGAGGAGTAGAGAGAGGAGCAGAAGAATGAGGAGCAGAGGGAAAAGCAGAGGGAGGACCAGAGAGAGGACCAGAGGCATGAGGAGAAGAGGGAGTAGCAGAGGGAGGAGCAGAGGGAGGACCAGAGGGAGGAGGAGCAGATGCATGAGGAGAAGAGGGAGGAGCAGAGGGAGGGGCAGAGGGAGGAGTAGAGGGAGGAGGAGCAGATGCATGAGGAGCAGAGGGAGGAGCAGAGGGAGGAGCAGAGAGAGGACCAGAGGCATGAGGAGAAGAGGGAGTAGCAGAGGGAGGAGCAGAGGGAGGACCAGAGGGAGGAGGAGCAGATGCATGAGGAGCAGAGGGAGGACCAGAGAGAGGACCAGAGGCATGAGGAGAAGAGGGAGGAGCAGAGGGAGGACCAGAGGGAGGAGGAGCAGATGCATGAGGAGAAGAGGGAGGAGCAGAGAGAGGGGCAGAGGGAGGAGTAGAGGGAGGAGGAGCAGATGCATGAGGAGCAGAGGGAGGAGCAGAGGGAGGAGTAGAGGGAGGAGGAGCAGATGCATGAGGAGCAGAGGGAGGAGCAGAGGAAGGAGCAGAGGGAGCAGCAGAGGGAGGAGCAGAGGAAGGAGCAGAGGGAGGAGTAGAGGGAGGAGGAGCAGATGCATGAGGAGACGAGGGAAGAGCAGAGGGAGGAGCAAAGGGAGGACCAGAGGGAGTACCAGAGGGAGGAGGAGCAGATGCATGAGGAGAAGAGGGTGGAGAAGAGGGAGTAGCAGAGGGGAAAGCAGAGGGAGGAGCAAAGGGAGGACCAGAGGGAGTACCAGAGGGAGGAGGAGCAGATACATGAGGAGAAGAGGGAGGAGCAGATGCATGAGGGGCAGAGGGAGGAGCAGAGGGAGGAGTAGAGGGAGGAGGAGCAGATGCATGAGGAGCAGAGGGAGGAGCAGAGGGAGAAGCAGAGGGAGGGGCAGAGGGAGGAGCAGAGGGAGGAGCAGAGGAAGGAGCAGAGGGAGGAGTAAAGAGAGGAGGAGCAGATGCATGAGGAGAAGAGTGGGGAGCAGAGGCATATGGAGCAGAGGGAGGGGCAGAGGGAGGAGCAGAGGCATATGGAGCAGAGGGAGGGGCAGAGGGAGGAGCAGAGGGAGGAGCAGAGGCATATGGAGCAGAGGGAGGAGCAGAGGGAGGAGCAGAGAGAGGGGTAGAGGGAGGAGCAGAGGCATGTGGAGCAGAGGGAGGAGCAGAGGCATATGGAGCAGAGGGATCTCATTCAGTTGACACTGACGTCTCTACTCGTTAGGAGGCTGGATGATCCTATCTGTGTTGAAGAGAGCAGAGTCCATCTCTAGATGCGCTCTACATGAGTTATGGAGCAATGAGGAGCACACGTGAAGCAAGGAGGATGGCAGCCTAGCATGCAATTCGCTGAGCTAGCGTACTTGTAACTTGAAGGAGCAGCGACTGCAGAGCGCGGATGTGGGCCACAGCCTCGCGTGCTCCGTACGAGTCGTACTGACACCTGGGGAGAGCCAAGCAGCAGGGTAGGGCATGGAGCACATGACGGCCTTCTACGCATGCTACTGGCACATATGATGAGCACCTGGCCAGAGGTGGAGGCAGACGCACGATTCGGGTCGTCAGACGTACTGTCAGAGCTGAGGAGCAGAGGGGCATGGAGGGAAGCAGATGCTGCCAGATTAGTACACGAGTAAGACATGGTACTGTAGGATGGACAGCTGACGGCCGGAGCGAGCGTAGCAGCGCTCATACTGAGTCCACTCCTAGCCCACTGACACGAGACGACGACGTAGCAGGCTGAAGAAGGAGTCTCCCAGGAGCCCGTCTACGTACGAACTGGCTAGCTAGAGGTGTAGCCATGCAGACGAGCATTCTGGAGAGGAATTGGCAGGATGAGAATGGTCCAGGTCAGCACGCGTGTCGGCTCGGCATGCTGAGAGGGAGGGAACAGCAGCTAGGGAGTGAGGAGGTCAGCAGCCAGAGCCACGATATACGCCTATCACTCGAGGCTGTAGAGGCAGACGACAGAGCGAAGCTAGGGAGCCAACAGAGAGCCATGCCTTATGTCAAACAGACTCGTCACGACTAGACTCAGAATAATGACAACATTCTATGGAAGATGGCCCGATATTAGCAGCACTAATACGCTACTATTTAAGCATACATGAACTGGAACACACAACCCCCCCCCGGTAAACGTAGAACTTAAGAGGCGGCGCCACGTGCACTATCTCGTGTGCATACAATGATCATAAGTTATCTTGCTTGTACATTTCTATTCTTGGCTGAATGAAGAGAACAGCCATACACGTTCATCTGCAATGCTACTGTACCACTGGACACCCTGGGTGCAAATAAGATAAGAACGTGGCGACAAGACCCCCACCCCCCTGTACTTCATCTCTCTGAACTTGGCTACTGAGCGACACCTGGCAGTTACTGGCCAGTCCGTTCTCTGATATGAACGACATGACATAGCGGATTACACATGCGCACCACTCTTGTGGCTTTATGGCGCTGCTATCGAGGTCTCTATGTGCCGTAGACAACTTTGTCAATCTGGCTCGTTGACCTGACAAATAATCACTCCAGACGAGCTGCGAGCCTGAAGTAAGGAAAGTCACATCGTGCTTATCCAGTAGGCCAGCCTTTCTCGTCTCTACTGTACTGGACACCTCGGGGAGGCCAGCCCTT
>JAWQFJ010027614.1:22500-25697 GCA_034096865.1 Theodoxus fluviatilis | reverse complement strand
GTGTAGGGAGGCGTGTAGGGAGACGTGTAGGGAGGCGTGTAGGGAGGCGTGTAGGGAGGCGTGTAGGGAGACGTGTAGGGAGGCGTGTAGGGAGACGTGTAGGGAGGCGTGTAGGGAGACGGGTAGGGAGGCGTGTAGGGAGACGTGTAGGGAGACGTGTAGGGAGGCGTGTAGGGAGGCGTGTAGGGAGACGTGTAGGGAGACGTGTAGGGAGCCGTGTAGGGAGGCGTGTAGGGAGACGTGTAGGGAGACGTGTAGGGAGACGTGTAGGGAGACGTGTAGGGAGCCGTGTAGGGAGACGTGTAGGGAGGCGTGTAGGGAGGCGTGTAGGGAGACGTGTAGGGAGACGTGCATGGAGACGTGTAGGGAGACGTGTAGGGAGACGTGTAGGGAGACGTGTAGGGAGACGTGTAGGGAGACGTGTAGGGAGCCGTGTAGGGAGCCGTGTAGGGAGACGTGTAGGGAGACGTGTAGGGAGGCGTGTAGGGAGACGTGTAGGGAGACGTGTAGGGAGACGTGTAGGGAGGCGTGTAGGGAGGCGTGTAGGGAGACGTGTAGGGAGACGTGTAGGGAGACGTGTAGGGAGACGTGTAGGGAGACGTGTAGGGAGACATGTAGGGAGACGTGTAGGGAGACGTGTAGGGAGACGTGTAGGGAGACGTGTAGGGAGACGAGTAGGGAGACGTGTAGGGAGACGTGTAGGGAGACGTGTAGGGAGACGTGTAGGGAGACGTGTAGGGAGACGTGCAGGGAGACGTGTAGGGAGACGTGTAGGGAGACGTGTAGGGAGACGTGTAGGGAGGCGTGTAGGGAGACGTGTAGGGAGACGTTTAGGGAGACGTGTAGGGAACCGTGTAGGGAGCCGTGTAGGGAGACGTGTAGGGAGACGTGTAGGGAGACGTTTAGGGAGACGTGTAGGGAACCGTGTAGGGAGACGTGTAGGGAGGCGTGTAGGGAGACGTGTAGGGAGGCGTGTAGGGAGGCGTGTAGGGAACCGTGTAGGGAGGCGTGTAGGGAGACGTGTAGGGAGACGTGTAGGGAGACGTTTAGGGAGACGTGTAGGGAGCCGTGTAGGGAGCCGTGTAGGGAGACGTGTAGGGAGGCGTGTAGGGAGACGTGTAGGGAGACGTGTAGGGAGACGTGTAGGGAGACGTGTAGGGAGACGTGTAGGGAGGCGTGTAGGGAGCCGTGTAGGGAGACGTGTAGGGAGACGTGTAGGGAGACATGTAGGGAGACGTGTAGGGAGATGTGCATGGAGACGTGTAGGGAGACGTGCAGGGAGACGTGTAGGGAGACATGTAGGGAGACGTGCATGGAGACGTGTAGGGAGACGTGTAGGGAGACGTGTAGGGAGACGAGTAGGGAGACGTGTAGGGAGACGTGTAGGGAGACGTGTAGGGAGACATGTAGGGAGACGTGTAGGGAGACGTGTAGGGAGACGTGCATGGAGACGTGTAGGGAGACGTGCAGGGAGACGTGTAGGGAGACATGTAGGGAGACGTGCATGGAGACGTGTAGGGAGACGTGCATGGAGACGTGTAGGAAGACGTGTAGGGAGACGTGTAGGGAGACGTGTAGGGAAACGTGTAGGGAGACGTGTGGGGAGACGTGTAGGGAGACGTGTAGGGAGACGTGTAGGGAGACGTGTAGGGAGGCGTGTAGGGAGGCGTGTAGGGAGACGTGTAGGGAGACGTGTAGGGAGACGTGTAGGGAGACGTGTAGGGAGACGTGTAGGGAGACGTGTAGGGAGACGTGTAGGGAGACGTGTAGGGAGACGTGTAGGGAGACGTGTAGGGAGACGTGTAGGGAGACGTGTAGGGAGACGTGTAGGGAGACGTGTAGGGAGACGTGTAGGGAGACGTGTAGGGAGGCGTGTAGGGAGACGTGTAGGGAGACGTGCAGGGAGACGTGTAGGGAGACGTGCAGGGAGACGTGTAGGGAGACGTGTAGGGAGACGTGCAGGGAGACGTGCAGGGAGACGCGTAGGGAGACGTGTAGGGAGACGTGCAGGGAGACGTGTAGGGAGACGTGCAGGGAGACGTGTAGGGAGACGTGTAGGGAAGACGCGTAGGGAGATGTGTAGGGAGACGAGTAGGGAGACGTGTAGGGAGACGTGTAGGGAGACGTGTAGGTAGGCGTGCAGGGAGACGTGCAGGGAGACGTGTAGGGAGACGTGTAGGGAGACGTGTAGGGAGACGTGTAGGGAGACGTGTAGGGAGGCGGGTAGGGAGGCGTGTAGGGAGACGTGTAGGGAGGCGTGTAGGGAGGCGTGTAGGGAGACGTGTAGGGAGACGTGTAGGGAGGCGTGTAGGGAGGCGTGTAGGGAGACGTGTGGGGAGGCGTGACGGGTCAATTCTTACCCAAACCAGCACAGGGGGCTTCATGGTAAGAGAACGGAGCTTTGGAGTTTTGCGTCCCTCACGTTGCTCGTATATTTACCTGAAACACACGCGCGCACGCACAGACACACGCACGCACGCACGCACACACGCACGCACGCACACACGCACGCACGCACGCAAACATACGCACGCGGGCACGCACGCACGCACGCACGCACGCACGCACGCACACCATATTCAGGTGGAAATATCCCACGGAACTGCAGTGCAGTCATTACCAGCCGACAACGAAAGTATCAATGTATCAGATTAGCTGCTTTTACATCTAGCCGGGGTCCTGACTTTTGCGGCGAGTGCAAAATTAAGACAACAGACACCGCTAGATAAGACTGAACATGTTAAGAACATAAAAGAATGAAGCGAAGTCAGAATAATTCCACTTTGTATAATGGACCTTTAGCGTCAAGCAGCAAGTATCCCTGCCTCTCTCGGTCCCAGGTCTGGCCTGAAGGCAGGCGAGGAGGGGAGGGGAGGGGAGGGGAGGGGAGGGGAGGGGAGGGGAGGGGAGGGGAGGGGAGGGGAGGGGAGGGGAGGGGAGGGGAGGGGAGGGGAGGGGGGGGGGACTGATACTGATGGCCTGACCTATCGATCAGACACGGACCGCCTGTTGGCTGTGTAGTCTTGGACCACGTTGAACCGCGCGAAACATGGCAGTTCTCCTGCTGTCCCTCGACAGGTAGACAGAACTCCTCTGTGATTTGCAGCCACTTAACATTGATCTCTCCATCCACAGGTCATCGATCACGGCCACCTGGGGCCAGACGCCGGCAGACAACCTGGGTGGGAAACCCACAG
>JAWQFJ010027614.1:5000-17500 GCA_034096865.1 Theodoxus fluviatilis | reverse complement strand
CATTTTCTCAATGTTCCACTACACAAAGAAATCAGTTTACTGTTTTGAACAGAAAGTTGGCATCTGGATTTGATTCATCCAACTGCTCCATGATGAAGTTGATGGTCCTGCTTCATCTATTCCTAATTAATCCTATAAGAAATCATACAGTCATTACACCAACACCACCACTATTACCGCAATCATTACTATTACCATCAGCAGCAACAGCACCATCACTACAACTTTCATCATGATCTAACCCCTGGGGGGTGGGGGTAAGAATAGAGCCACCATGTCTCCCTACACCATCTGTACGAGGCAAAGAACTACGGATATCAAGACGTGTTCTTACTCCCACCAACGCTAGTGCCTCTGCAGGCAACAGCCTTACGTAGCCTACAAAGGCTGATAGACCTTTAAACTTCATTCACTCAGTCAGTCACCATTGCTATCACAAACACTATCACTGCGTCTACCACCGCTATCACACATCCCCCATCCTGGAGCGTCACTACCAGGACTTGTGGGCATGGCCTGCCAGCTCACCGATGTAGCGCTGGAGGTTCTCATACTTGGGGCCCTGGTGGTAGCGGCGCAACTTGAGGTGGACAAGCTGTCCCGTGTTGCGGAGCACCTCCACCGCCTGGTGGTTGTTGAAGCCGTGCAGTGGCTGACCATCCACCTGTCACCATGGAAACAGACCTGGCGTCAGCAATACGGCAAGTAGATTAGGCAAAAGGTAAAGGTGAGATTTTATTTAATAATTTGTCACCCATGTCTGTGTTTCAAACCGCTTTACACTTTACCCCCTGATCACTGAGCTGCTTGATCAAACCTTCACTGGCGCCTGACAACAAACACAGTGACAGACAGGTGAAACATGCAGTCAGGTACCAGCACCAACTTCACTCCCTGGGGAGTATTCCAAACCCATGCTGGCTCAAAGCTGCAACAAGGGCTAATCACACTGCAGTAACCCATTGCTGCCCTCACAGGCACCCGGTTTTACTCCCGGGTAGAGAGAAGCAATGTGAATTAGGCACCTTGCTCAAAGATGCAACTCCAGAATCTATGCAGCTTTGAATGCTGCACCCATTTACTGCAGGTAAAGCACGCTAACCAGTCAGCATAAGAAGTGCTCTCCATATGGCATCTTTGCCCAAACAGGTGAGGAACTGCCTTCAGCATCAAGAAAGACTGAATTAAATCAAACTGAATTATTGAATCCACTTCAAATTAGCAAGGCTAATGATCCAGGCAGCAATGCTTAGTTTACTTATGTTATAGCCATACATTCCAGCACGTTCACACTCAGCAGAAAGGCATACATAATTATATATATGAAAAGATAGAAATAAAGACACATGCACTTGAACATACACACATAGACACACACACACATAGACACAGACACACAGACACACAGACACACACACACACATAGACACAGACACAGACACACACACACACACACACACACACACACACACAGAGTTAGACACCTAGGCTAAAAGAGAGACACATGCAGTAAGTGAAGGAGACATCCAGCCACAGGGGAATGTTTCGGTGGAGACATTACACATCTAGATTCCTACTTTGCTGACTTCCCCACTCACCTCAATGATCTGGTCATTGACGTTGATCCTTCCATCAACAGATGCAGCACTGTTGTCAGCGATGCTCTTCACAAAAATGCCAGATATGTCATCTGCAAACCAGAAAGGAAAATGACAGGCATAGCAAGGAAAGTCCATTCACCATGCATATGCTGATACATGAAGTTATCCAAGATGTGACAGAAATTAAATTTGTGAGATTATGAAAATGAAACTGATTAACAATGTGTCACAAAATGTATTGTTCAAGCCAAAAAGTCTTCCAAAATTAACATAATTGTTAAAAGCCAGCAGGTCCATGTCACCAAACTACTTCAACACAAGATTTAGTTACAACACATGTTTCATTTATTCTGAGATAAATGTGCTGTAAACCTCACAAAAGGGTGATCCACTGCACGAGTTAGACAAGCATGGTGATACATTCAAAATCAGATAGCAAAATGCAGCGAATCACATCTACTCTCACTCAGAACTCAGCCAATGTCAGCCATTGTGTGTCCTTCTCCTTACACAAGTGCCACTGCCTCTGGCATTACACACTGAATTCCTGTATCACTCTAATGGCAGGAGTAAGACAAGCCTGGTGATACAGTCAAAATCAGATAGCAAAATGCAGCGTATCACATCTACTCTCACTCAGAACTCAGCCAAAGTCAGGCATTTCATTTTGAGACCTTCTCCTTACACAAGTTCCTCTGCCTCTGGCATTACACACTGAATTCCTCTCTCATTCTCATGGCATGAGTTAGAAAAGCCAAGTGATGCATGCATTTTCAAAATCAGACAACAAAATGCAGTCAATCCAATTCACTCTTACAACTCAGCTGAGTTCTGGTATTTCATTCTGTCCTTCTACTTACCATGTGAATATGCCTCAGGCATTAATCACTTAATTTCGGTTTTGTGCTGCCCATCTGTGGTACTCCAGTAAGTCTACATGCACAAAAACCCAATCCTACTTCACAAATTCAGCCAAACGATTTGGACAATACCATGCCCTCCATCCCTACCACAACTACCATCCCATCTCAAAAAGATCATCCCTCCCACACTCAGACCGCTGCCTGACTGACCACAGCCTGCTGCTTACCAGTGGCGCTCTCACCCCCCACGTAGCCAGCAATGGTGATGCCCAGACCCCCAGAATCCTTAACAAGGTCCACATCAAACACGTCGGAGTCTGCAGTCTGGTAGCTGCTGTCGTAGGGTTGCTGGAGGAGATGAGGCAACAGCTATGCAATTATTGCAATTACTGAAAGTGGTGACAAAATTGGCTGCATGCACTAAACAGTGTACTGTGAAGTTTATTAAACACAGTCTGTACCAACTGGTGAAAAGGTATACATGTAGAAGTCAGCAACATGACTAAGCTGCATGACATCATAAGCCATTCATGCATCTAATTTCTTGTCAATAAAGGTTTAGGAACTGGTTTAAACAACTTATTTTCCTATTACAGTTTTTTTTAATGCTTTGCAATTTAGCCTAGCATTAATATTTCACTTGTACCTGGCAGATAAGTAAAAACTTAAGCATCACTTGTGAATTTGCCTAATCAAAAAATTGTCAAATGATAGGACATTTTCATAAACAAGCTTGTATCATTAAGAAAATTTTTCAATAACTTCCCTATGCTTGTTATAGTTTTGACCCGTTATTACGTGAGTGCAGAACCAATGCAAATTATGTGCACGACATTGCTGTTTTAATATCCTTAAAGCTTTATTTGTCAAATTATTTCATTCCATTTTCTGGTCAATCACCTTTGTCCATGAAATACACACTTAGGGAATGAGCAATTTCACTGTGCTGCTCATTTGAACAATTTCAGTGTGCTGCTCATTTCAGCAATTTCACTGTGCTGCTCATTTGAACAATTTCAGTGTGCTGCTCATTTGAGCAATTTCACTGTGCTGCTCATTTGAGCAATTTCACTGTGCTGCTCATTTGAGCAATTTCACTGTGCTGCTCATTTGAGCAATTTCACTATGCTGCTCATTTGAGCAATTTCACTGTGCTGCTCATTTGAACAATTTCAGTGTGCTGCTCATTTGAGCAATTTCACTGTGCTGCTCATTTGAACAATTTCAGTGTGCTGCTCATTTGAGCAATTTCACTGTGCTGCTCATTTGAGCAATTTCAGTGTGCTGCTCATTTGAGCAATTTTAGTGTGCTGCTCATTTGAGCAATTTCACTGTGCTGCTCATTTGAGCAATTTTAGTGTGCTGCTCATTTGAGCAATTTCAGTGTGCTGCTCATTTGAGCAATTTCACTGTGCTGCTCATTTAATGAAGATGGAATGTAAAAATCTGCTCATTCAGATGGTTTCATTACATTCATAAATTTCATTAGCTCCTGAGCAACAACTTTGCTAGTTCAATGAACTTGATGATGCAACTGCCAATTTAATAAATAAAGCAAATAGTTTCTTGTCTCAAAAGGTGAGTCAGTTCTTCACATATTTTATATAGAATGCATACATTGATAGAGAATACTACAGGTATCCTCATCTTCACAGGAATGGTATGCTAAATTTGCCTGCCAGAAATCAATGCTTAACAAGTCTACAGTTTGTTTTACTCTAAAGTCCATCTGCAGAGACTGTCTGTAAATGTCAAGTCTCTAACTATATTTGGAAACCTTTTCTACAAAGCTGCTACAAATAGTGTAGCACTATAATCAGTCTAAAAGGAATAAACACTCTTTTGTCACCAAGAACTGTAAGATGTTTCAACAACCACACTACAAAGTAGTAGCTCAGATATACTCTGGTCATTGTGGTCATTCTAGAAAATTTAGCCCAACTATTTCTTACTTTTGTTTCTCTCCAAACTAAATGGAAATTGTTTCACATTTTTCCTGGCACCCATCCAAATCACTCCATTGCAGCTGAAAAGGCTCTGAATGTCTTCCCTGCCACTAACCTCTTGAGAACAATGCCATGCCATCCCACAGTGATACTATGCAAGCACACTGTAAGTTGCTATGGAGACATTAACTGACACCAGAGCCATCCACCCAATAACCCAGTCATTTCACCAGGCATTGTTTTACCATTCTCCCATCTAATGGAGTCCAGGGGAGTGGAAAAACAGACAGGAGGTAAATGAGCTCTGAAAATCCCCCACCCCCCACCCCACCCCACCCCCTTTTATTTAGTCTACAATTTCAGAGGAAAAGCAAAAGGCCAAAACAACAGATTAAAAAAAAAAGGAAAGAATGAGTAACCCTGCAGAATATAAGACTGTTTTCCAAATATACATGTATATCATTAGGGGGAAAATCACTCATATTCATTATTAAGAGAGTCACAGAAAAAGCCACTTTAAAAATACAATCTCTATTTACGGTTTATTTCCAGCTGCAAATAATTTCTCTAGTTTCTCCTTCTCTGAGGAATATATTTTGTGTCTTTTTCTTTTCCAAACCTGTGGAAGACATTTCTGGCATATGGAGAGAAAAAATGTTTAAATAAAGTTTTGCACTGTACCAATACAATGTACTATTACAGCATTAAAAGCCTCTTGTTCACAGGCCCTCTGTAAACTATGACCAGCGCCAAAATGGCCACCATGTCATCATGCCACTGTGGGAATGCTTCCCAGCCTTTCCAATAAAACCCATTCCCAGCCATGTAGCGGTGGGCCATGTAGCGGTGGGCCATGTAGCGGTGGGCCATGTAGCGGTGGGCCATGTAGCGGTGGGCCATGTAGCGGTGGGCCATGTAGCGGTGGGCCATGTAGCGGTGGGCCATGTAGCGGTGGGCCATGTAGCGGTGGGCCATGTAGCGGTGGGCCATGTAGCGGTGGGCCATGTAGCGGTGGGCCATGTAGCGGTGGGCCATGTAGCGGTGGGCCATGTAGCGGTGGGCCATGTAGCGGTGGGCCATGTAGCGGTGGGCCATGTAGCGGTGGGCCATGTAGCGGTGGGCCATGTAGCGGTGGGCCATGTAGCGGTGGGCCATGTAGCGGTGGGCCATGTAGCGGTGGGCCATGTAGCGGTGGGCCATGTAGCGGTGGGCCATGTAGCGGTGGGCCATGTAGCGGTGGGCCATGTAGCGGTGGGCATGAAGCGGTGGGCCATGTAGCGGTGGGCCATGTAGCGGTGGGAATGCTGTGATGGTATCTCTCTCTGTTTCCTCCTCCTCCCTCCGTGTATTGTTCTCTCCCATTCTTCGTTGTGGCTGTCCCCCCGATGTATTCGTCTGCGAGAGATCAACCGGTTACATTTGACCCAACCGACTACATGGCCATCCCCACCGAGACAGGGACCCACCGCCTACATGGCCCAACGCTACTATGGCCACCCAAAGCCTACATGGCCCACCCGCGCTACATGCCCACCGCGAATGCGTCCCACCGGCATCATGGACCACACGTCTACAAAGTCCCACCGCTACCAATGGCCCTACCGGCCTAACATGGCCCCTACCCGCCTACATGGCACCACCGCTACCTTGTCCCCCCCCTCTTTTTTTTTTTTTTTTTTTTTTTTTTTCCCCCCCCCTTTCCCCCCCCCTCCCTCCGTCCCCCCCCCCCCCCTTCCTTTTTTTTCCCCCCCCCCCCTTCCCCCTTTTTTTTTCATTTGTTCGCCCCCCCCCTCTCTTTTTCCATCCCCCCCACCGCTTCATCTACATTTGGTGCCCAATTCACTTTTTTTTTTTTTTCCCCACTTTTTTTCCCGCTTCTCCTCCTTTCGACGTAAGTATGTCATGGCCCTAACCGCTATCTTTGTTTATGGCCCACCGCTACATGGCCCACCGCTACATGGCCCACCGCTACATGGCCCACCGCTACATGGCCCACCGCTACATGGCCCACCGCTACATGGCCCACCGCTACATGGCCCACCGCTACATGGCCCACCGCTACATGGCCCACCGCTACATGGCCCACCGCTACATGGCCCACCGCTACATGGCTGGGAATGGGTTTTATTGGAAAGGCTGGGAAGCATTCCCACAGTGGCATGATGACATGGTGGCCATTTTGGCGCTGGTCATAGTTTACAGAGGGCCTGTGAACAAGAGGCTTTTAATGCTGTAATAGTACATTGTATTGGTACAGTGCAAAACTTTATTTAAACATTTTTTTCTCTCCATATGCCAGAAATGTCTTCCACAGGTTTGGAAAAGAAAAAGACACAAAATATATTCCTCAGAGAAGGAGAAACTAGAGAAATTATTTGCAGCTGGAAATAAACCGTAAATAGAGATTGTATTTTTAAAGTGGCTTTTTCTGTGACTCTCTTAATAATGAATATGAGTGATTTTCCCCCCTAATGATATACATGTATATTTGGAAAACAGTCTTATATTCTGCAGGGTTACTCATTCTTTCCTTTTTTTTTTAATCTGTTGTTTTGGCCTTTTGCTTTTCCTCTGAAATTGTAGACTAAATAAAAGGGGGTGGGGTGGGGTGGGGGGTGGGGGATTTTCAGAGCTCATTTACCTCCTGTCTGTTTTTCCACTCCCCTGGACTCCATTAGATGGGAGAATGGTAAAACAATGCCTGGTGAAATGACTGGGTTATTGGGTGGATGGCTCTGGTGTCAGTTAATGTCTCCATAGCAACTTACAGTGTGCTTGCATAGTATCACTGTGGGATGGCATGGCATTGTTCTCAAGAGGTTAGTGGCAGGGAAGACATTCAGAGCCTTTTCAGCTGCAATGGAGTGATTTGGATGGGTGCCAGGAAAAATGTGAAACAATTTCCATTTAGTTTGGAGAGAAACAAAAGTAAGAAATAGTTGGGCTAAATTTTCTAGAATGACCACAATGACCAGAGTATATCTGAGCTACTACTTTGTAGTGTGGTTGTTGAAACATCTTACAGTTCTTGGTGACAAAAGAGTGTTTATTCCTTTTAGACTGATTATAGTGCTACACTATTTGTAGCAGCTTTGTAGAAAAGGTTTCCAAATATAGTTAGAGACTTGACATTTACAGACAGTCTCTGCAGATGGACTTTAGAGTAAAACAAACTGTAGACTTGTTAAGCATTGATTTCTGGCAGGCAAATTTAGCATACCATTCCTGTGAAGATGAGGATACCTGTAGTATTCTCTATCAATGTATGCATTCTATATAAAATATGTGAAGAACTGACTCACCTTTTGAGACAAGAAACTATTTGCTTTATTTATTAAATTGGCAGTTGCATCATCAAGTTCATTGAACTAGCAAAGTTGTTGCTCAGGAGCTAATGAAATTTATGAATGTAATGAAACCATCTGAATGAGCAGATTTTTACATTCCATCTTCATTAAATGAGCAGCACAGTGAAATTGCTCAAATGAGCAGCACACTGAAATTGCTCAAATGAGCAGCACACTAAAATTGCTCAAATGAGCAGCACAGTGAAATTGCTCAAATGAGCAGCACACTAAAATTGCTCAAATGAGCAGCACACTGAAATTGCTCAAATGAGCAGCACACTGAAATTGCTCAAATGAGCAGCACACTGAAATTGTTCAAATGAGCAGCACAGTGAAATTGCTCAAATGAGCAGCACACTGAAATTGTTCAAATGAGCAGCACAGTGAAATTGCTCAAATGAGCAGCATAGTGAAATTGCTCAAATGAGCAGCACAGTGAAATTGCTCAAATGAGCAGCACAGTGAAATTGCTCAAATGAGCAGCACAGTGAAATTGCTCAAATGAGCAGCACACTGAAATTGTTCAAATGAGCAGCACAGTGAAATTGCTGAAATGAGCAGCACACTGAAATTGTTCAAATGAGCAGCACAGTGAAATTGCTCATTCCCTAAGTGTGTATTTCATGGACAAAGGTGATTGACCAGAAAATGGAATGAAATAATTTGACAAATAAAGCTTTAAGGATATTAAAACAGCAATGTCGTGCACATAATTTGCATTGGTTCTGCACTCACGTAATAACGGGTCAAAACTATAACAAGCATAGGGAAGTTATTAAAAAATTTTCTTAATGATACAAGCTTGTTTATGAAAATGTCCTATCATTTGACAATTTTTTGATTAGGCAAATTCACAAGTGATGCTTAAGTTTTTACTTATCTGCCAGGTACAAGTGAAATATTAATGCTAGGCTAAATTGCAAAGCATTAAAAAAAACTGTAATAGGAAAATAAGTTGTTTAAACCAGTTCCTAAACCTTTATTGACAAGAAATTAGATGCATGAATGGCTTATGATGTCATGCAGCTTAGTCATGTTGCTGACTTCTACATGTATACCTTTTCACCAGTTGGTACAGACTGTGTTTAATAAACTTCACAGTACACTGTTTAGTGCATGCAGCCAATTTTGTCACCACTTTCAGTAATTGCAATAATTGCATAGCTGTTGCCTCATCTCCTCCAGCAACCCTACGACAGCAGCTACCAGACTGCAGACTCCGACGTGTTTGATGTGGACCTTGTTAAGGATTCTGGGGGTCTGGGCATCACCATTGCTGGCTACGTGGGGGGTGAGAGCGCCACTGGTAAGCAGCAGGCTGTGGTCAGTCAGGCAGCGGTCTGAGTGTGGGAGGGATGATCTTTTTGAGATGGGATGGTAGTTGTGGTAGGGATGGAGGGCATGGTATTGTCCAAATCGTTTGGCTGAATTTGTGAAGTAGGATTGGGTTTTTGTGCATGTAGACTTACTGGAGTACCACAGATGGGCAGCACAAAACCGAAATTAAGTGATTAATGCCTGAGGCATATTCACATGGTAAGTAGAAGGACAGAATGAAATACCAGAACTCAGCTGAGTTGTAAGAGTGAATTGGATTGACTGCATTTTGTTGTCTGATTTTGAAAATGCATGCATCACTTGGCTTTTCTAACTCATGCCATGAGAATGAGAGAGGAATTCAGTGTGTAATGCCAGAGGCAGAGGAACTTGTGTAAGGAGAAGGTCTCAAAATGAAATGCCTGACTTTGGCTGAGTTCTGAGTGAGAGTAGATGTGATACGCTGCATTTTGCTATCTGATTTTGACTGTATCACCAGGCTTGTCTTACTCCTGCCATTAGAGTGATACAGGAATTCAGTGTGTAATGCCAGAGGCAGTGGCACTTGTGTAAGGAGAAGGACACACAATGGCTGACATTGGCTGAGTTCTGAGTGAGAGTAGATGTGATTCGCTGCATTTTGCTATCTGATTTTGAATGTATCACCATGCTTGTCTAACTCGTGCAGTGGATCACCCTTTTGTGAGGTTTACAGCACATTTATCTCAGAATAAATGAAACATGTGTTGTAACTAAATCTTGTGTTGAAGTAGTTTGGTGACATGGACCTGCTGGCTTTTAACAATTATGTTAATTTTGGAAGACTTTTTGGCTTGAACAATACATTTTGTGACACATTGTTAATCAGTTTCATTTTCATAATCTCACAAATTTAATTTCTGTCACATCTTGGATAACTTCATGTATCAGCATATGCATGGTGAATGGACTTTCCTTGCTATGCCTGTCATTTTCCTTTCTGGTTTGCAGATGACATATCTGGCATTTTTGTGAAGAGCATCGCTGACAACAGTGCTGCATCTGTTGATGGAAGGATCAACGTCAATGACCAGATCATTGAGGTGAGTGGGGAAGTCAGCAAAGTAGGAATCTAGATGTGTAATGTCTCCACCGAAACATTCCCCTGTGGCTGGATGTCTCCTTCACTTACTGCATGTGTCTCTCTTTTAGCCTAGGTGTCTAACTCTGTGTGTGTGTGTGTGTGTGTGTGTGTGTGTGTGTCTGTGTCTGTGTCTATGTGTGTGTGTGTGTCTGTGTGTCTGTGTGTCTGTGTCTATGTGTGTGTGTGTCTATGTGTGTATGTTCAAGTGCATGTGTCTTTATTTCTATCTTTTCATATATATAATTATGTATGCCTTTCTGCTGAGTGTGAACGTGCTGGAATGTATGGCTATAACATAAGTAAACTAAGCATTGCTGCCTGGATCATTAGCCTTGCTAATTTGAAGTGGATTCAATAATTCAGTTTGATTTAATTCAGTCTTTCTTGATGCTGAAGGCAGTTCCTCACCTGTTTGGGCAAAGATGCCATATGGAGAGCACTTCTTATGCTGACTGGTTAGCGTGCTTTACCTGCAGTAAATGGGTGCAGCATTCAAAGCTGCATAGATTCTGGAGTTGCATCTTTGAGCAAGGTGCCTAATTCACATTGCTTCTCTCTACCCGGGAGTAAAACCGGGTGCCTGTGAGGGCAGCAATGGGTTACTGCAGTGTGATTAGCCCTTGTTGCAGCTTTGAGCCAGCATGGGTTTGGAATACTCCCCAGGGAGTGAAGTTGGTGCTGGTACCTGACTGCATGTTTCACCTGTCTGTCACTGTGTTTGTTGTCAGGCGCCAGTGAAGGTTTGATCAAGCAGCTCAGTGATCAGGGGGTAAAGTGTAAAGCGGTTTGAAACACAGACATGGGTGACAAATTATTAAATAAAATCTCACCTTTACCTTTTGCCTAATCTACTTGCCGTATTGCTGACGCCAGGTCTGTTTCCATGGTGACAGGTGGATGGTCAGCCACTGCACGGCTTCAACAACCACCAGGCGGTGGAGGTGCTCCGCAACACGGGACAGCTTGTCCACCTCAAGTTGCGCCGCTACCACCAGGGCCCCAAGTATGAGAACCTCCAGCGCTACATCGGTGAGCTGGCAGGCCATGCCCACAAGTCCTGGTAGTGACGCTCCAGGATGGGGGATGTGTGATAGCGGTGGTAGACGCAGTGATAGTGTTTGTGATAGCAATGGTGACTGACTGAGTGAATGAAGTTTAAAGGTCTATCAGCCTTTGTAGGCTACGTAAGGCTGTTGCCTGCAGAGGCACTAGCGTTGGTGGGAGTAAGAACACGTCTTGATATCCGTAGTTCTTTGCCTCGTACAGATGGTGTAGGGAGACATGGTGGCTCTATTCTTACCCCCACCCCCCAGGGGTTAGATCATGATGAAAGTTGTAGTGATGGTGCTGTTGCTGCTGATGGTAATAGTAATGATTGCGGTAATAGTGGTGGTGTTGGTGTAATGACTGTATGATTTCTTATAGGATTAATTAGGAATAGATGAAGCAGGACCATCAACTTCATCATGGAGCAGTTGGATGAATCAAATCCAGATGCCAACTTTCTGTTCAAAACAGTAAACTGATTTCTTTGTGTAGTGGAACATTGAGAAAATGAATACAGTAGTGTTCTGTGCTTAAACTACATTATACATTTCAGGTACTTGAGAGTGAAATCACCCTTAATTATTCTGGTATCTTGTCATCTTAAAGAAAGGAAAAGGATGATTTGTAACTTTTCTCCCATCTCTGAATGAGTGCATGTTTGTGCAAGAATGTATAGGTGAACATCGATTGATGCACCTGTTGGTTACACGTCTTTATGTGCCAACAAGAATGAAAGTTGTGATGTCTGTTGGATCTTCCCAGTATCCATGGTGTTTAGTGTAAGAAAGGAAAAGGACAAAAAAACACTCCACCCCAGTCTTTGTGATAGGAAGGAACAAACCATCAAGAACTGAATTCACATTTTGATAGAAACTTATGTTTTTTACTGGTGGAGCTCTTGGTTTCAAAAGGTAAAAAGGTCACTTGATCTTCATTACATTTTTAGGTCATCTGGGTGTCTTATCAAAGCAGATCATACTTGCTCTTGGTATGCAGAATTGGAGCCTTTTATTTCTCTGTTTGCAGCCCAGGCACACCAGAACACTGCCATCCTGGCACCTGGCTATGGAGCCGAAGGGTTCGACATGATGGCCAATCAAGTGGAACTGGATGATGTCAAACTCAGCACCGATGAAGACTACAGTAAGTTGCCTGCTTGTCTGTTGTGCTGATACAGTGCACTTTCTTTCCTTTGTGTGCAGGAGAGAATGAGCATGGGGGTTGTTTGGTCTCTTTGGTGCAAGTAGTGAGTGTGA
>JAWQFJ010027614.1:0-2500 GCA_034096865.1 Theodoxus fluviatilis | reverse complement strand
AGTGCCTAGTCACATACACTGGCTTCCAAACAACCGCTGCTGTGTGAAAATGTCAGGTCTTAACGGTATAGATGTGAATCAATCGCCAGCTTTGCATACGTACAGCTTTAAAATACTCTTAGCAGCAAACACTTTTAGCAGCCGAGCAAAAGTCAACGTCTTACCTGTTTATTCGAAGTACTTCAATGTTAAACCCTCAATTATGTGCTGAATGTATTTGATAAGCCATAATTTTACTGTTTATTCCAAAAATCAACCTGAATTTTATGTCAAAACAACTGGATACACACAACAGGTTTTCTCATATTGTTTGCAGAATGGCGCATCATTTGAGGTAAACATAAGGTAGTTTTCATAGGCCCTTCCAGGCAGGCTAATAGAGCCGCTCATCTGAGCATTCCTGTTCACTGTGAGCGAAGCACTTGTCAACAGATGCTGTGCTCCAAGCTTACTTGCTTTCAAGTTGTTGAAGCTTTGTAAATTGCTTCTGTCATCTCTTTCATTGGCTATAATGAAGATCGATCTTTGTGGCGTCGATTCTGTCAACTCTTTGAACAGTCACGTTATCAGCATAGATTTTGTTGGTTCCGCCATATCTTTCATTGGCCTACAATCAGCATTGATCTTTTGTGGTGGATTTTGCCTGAGGAGGGCGAGAGAGGACGTGTATTGTCCTTCTTCTTGTTGATGTTGTTCTGCCCCAGGCCACTTACCCTAACAACAAGGGGCGGGGTGGTGGTGAGCAGCGCAAAGACTACGCTAGCGAGCACCTAGCCTGCAATTGCCCGCCACCCATTTCTTCTCCACTCCTACTGTTTTCCCCGAAATACCATGGTACCCTTCAAGAGCTCTGTGATTGGGTGGCAATACCATGGTACCCTTCAAGAGCTCTGTGATTGGGTGGCAATACCATGGTACCCTTCAAGAGCTCTGTGATTGGGTGGCAATACCATGGTACCCTTCAAGAGCTCTGTGATTGGGTGGCAATACCATGGTACCCTTCAAGAGCTCTGTGATTGGGTGGCAATACCATGGTACCCTTCAAGAGCTCTGTGATTGGGTGGCAATACCATGGTACCCTTCAAGAGCTCTGTGATTGGGTGGCAATACCATGGTACCCTTCAAGAGCTCTGTGATTGGGTGGCAATAACAACATTTTACAGCATTTCGTTTTCAGCTGATGAGAAAGTAAGGGATCCTTCCTGTGATGGTTCGGTCGTCAATGGGCTGCGTACCATATGGTGACCCCTTCCTTGGGTCTTAATAATGCTTTTAGTGAAATTGGTTGCCTGGAAAAGTGATGAAGCAGCTCCGTGTAAGAGATGTCAATTTACATAATGAAACATTAACTGACACAGCTTGCGCAAACTGATTGAACGTAGATCGCTCTGCAGTTTTCGCAGTTGTCCAGTTTCTGAAGTTGTGTGAACAGTGACATAATGAAGCGTCCGGAGTCATTTTGACAAGTTTATCTTATTACCTCCAGCACCTGTCGCGTGGATCTAGAGGGCATTCGCACCAGGTGCAGGGACGTGTGTGGTGTGGTCTGGTTTGGCACCGTCTTACGAGCGTGCGTCCTCACACGGGATGCTGTGGTCTGGCTTCATACTTATTGAAATGTAAACACGTCTCTGACCATTAAGCCAGCTTCCCAACCCCACCCAGCGTCTACCATCCACAGGCAGCAGGGTCACCCGGAAGCGCGACCTCGGGTCTGTAGAAGAGAGCAGAGCAGGTTTTGCCCTGTGGGTTTCCCACCCAGGTTGTCTGCCGGCGTCTGGCCCCAGGTGGCCGTGATCGATGACCTGTGGATGGAGAGATCAATGTTAAGTGGCTGCAAATCACAGAGGAGTTCTGTCTACCTGTCGAGGGACAGCAGGAGAACTGCCATGTTTCGCGCGGTTCAACGTGGTCCAAGACTACACAGCCAACAGGCGGTCCGTGTCTGATCGATAGGTCAGGCCATCAGTATCAGTCCCCCCCCCCTCCCCTCCCCTCCCCTCCCCTCCCCTCCCCTCCCCTCCCCTCCCCTCCCCTCCCCTCCCCTCCCCTCCCCTCCCCTCCCCTCCCCTCCCCTCCCCGCCTGCCTTCAGGCCAGACCTGGGACCGAGAGAGGCAGGGATACTTGCTGCTTGACGCTAAAGGTCCATTATACAAAGTGGAATTATTCTGACTTCGCTTCATTCTTTTATGTTCTTAACAGGTTCAGTCTATCTAGCGGTGTCTGTTGTCTTAATTTTGCACTCGCCGCAAAAGTCAGGACCCCGGCTAGATGTAAAAGCAGCTAATCTGATACATTGATACTTTCGTTGTCGGCTGGTAATGACTGCACTGCAGTTCCGTGGGATATTTCCACCTGAATATGGTGTGCGTGCGTGCGTGCGTGCGTGCGTGCGTGCGTGCCCGCGTGCGTATGTTTGCGTGCGTGCGTGCGTGTGTGCGTGCGTGCGTGTGTGCGTGCGTGCGTGCGTGTGTCTGTGCGTGCGCGCGTGTGTTTCAG
>JAWQFJ010027613.1:0-18884 GCA_034096865.1 Theodoxus fluviatilis | reverse complement strand
AAACGTTTCAAAAGGGCGTTTCGGAACTTGTCATAGTTTCCCGCCTCTTCTGCTGGAAGTGTGAAATACAGCGACCGAGCTGTACCCCTGAGCTGAGGCAACAGACGCGCTACCCACGTTTCCCTCTTCCACCCTTGAGTGTCAGCTATCTGTTCGAACTGGCTGAGATACTCCTCAATGTTGTCGTTGTCCTCTAAGACAGGAACCTTAACTCCCTTAATGGTCTTCTCTCTCTCCACTCTAGCCTTTTCTCTCTTCTCCTCTCTCTTCACGCCGCCTATGCTCTTCCTTTTCTTCCCTCTCTCTCTCCTCACGACGCCTACTCTCCTCCTCTTTCCTCTCTCGACGCCTCCGCTCTTCCTCCTCCTCCTCCTCCTCTTTCTTCTCGCGACGCTTACGCTCTTCCTCCTCCTCCTCCTCACGCCGCCTACGCTCTTCCTTTTCTTCCCTCTCTCTCTCCTCACGACGCCTACTCTCCTCCTCTTTCCTCTCTCGACGCCTCCGCTCTTCCTCCTTCTTCTCTTTCTTCTCGCGACGCTTACGCTCTTCCTCCTCCTCCTCACAGCGCTTATGCTCTTCCACTTCCTTCTCCTCCTCTTTCTTCTCGCGACGCCTCCGCTCTTCCTTTTCTTCCTGCAACAGCTGCATAAGCATCGCGCTTGTATCTACCGCGGTTGATAGAAACCCCGGCTTTCCCTTCCCGTGTTCGTCACTCCCATCTGGATGTACCCCAAATCCTCCCTCAGCTTGGCCGGGCGTGAGGTAACCCCCCTTCGGTGGAACCCCCAAGTCAAAAGACTTACCTCTACCACGCCCCCTTCCCGTCGGAGATGGTGAGTCCCGCGCCCCACGAGGTGTAGCTTCCCCCAGCGGTGGCAGACCCCAGTCCTCCTGCTCCTGCTCCACGCGACCCTCCTTGGTCCCGCTTGCCGCCGCCTTCTCCGCCATGGCCCTGGACCGGGTCCACATGGACGCCCCAAACCGTCAAACCTGACCACCCTAACAACTCCAAGCAGTCTCTCGGAAAACCCCTTTCGGGTCTACTACTCCCCAAACTCACCCAGGGCCGAGTCAGGCACGACTGAAACACACATCCACATGAAACAAACCAAGACAAACACTGACCTACCACAAAACCCCTAAATATTCCCCAGAGAAGAAAAAACACCCCCTACTGAATGAGTTCCTGAGCGAAATGATAATTTTAGATCCCGGACGAGCCCCCAATGTCGCGACCACACCCGCTGGGTGGGCCCTTACCCTCTCAGGCAGAAGGAGTCAGGAACCCAAACCCTTTTAAACAATTACTAACACACTTTTAGAAACAAGAAAATATTTATTAACCCCACCCTCAGCACCCCGCAGAATGAAATGGAAATGGTGGAAAGGATGGTTGGTGATGATATCCGATGAACAAGGAATGCAACTTATGTAAACTAACAATGACACAAACAGTTCTATCACACACACACACCTTCACCCCACCACATGTGAAACTACATTCTCCTTCACACGATAACCCAATCACATGTGACAATACACTATCACTCACCCTGAAAACCCAAAAATTATACCACAACAAACCACAGTCCACCCAAACCACACCACAACAACAAGATGGTTGTCCACCCAGCGGCCGCTCCCACGCCGGCAACTTTCCCGTCAACACAACATCTCTCACTGTCCAACACTAACTTTCTCCGTCAACTCGACATCTCCCACTGTCCAACACTGTCTCTTTCCCCGTCAACCCGACATCTCCCACTGTCCAACACTGTCCCTTTCAAGAACCCAAAACCGCTTACGACCCGATCACCCCCGTCTCGTGGCCTCCCTCTGCGTCAAGTCGCAGAACAGGGCACGACGGACACAAGGTGCCCACAACCGTCGGACCTCCCTTGGTCAGGTGGCCTCCAGTCGATGAGTGCCCCTGGGACCCTTCGCTGTCGAACACAGCTATGAAGAGTAGTGGGGACCTTTAGGCGACGCCGACAGCAGTGAGGAACATCGAAGACTGGGGATGGGGACGACAGCGATGCAGGACATCGACGACTTGGTTGGTGCGGGTCGTAGAGCCATGCAACTCAGACAACATCCCAGGCCTAAACGGCCAGAATTAGCAATCATATAATACCTGGCACACAAATCACAAATACTTCACCGCCAGAATTAGCAACCATATCATAAGACTTTGCACACAAATCACAAATACTTCACCGCCAGAATTATGACGGCCTTCAATCAAACAATGCCGTAGCCTTTCACAAAAACTAGGATCATTCCGCCATCTTAACCTTTATGCAAATACACAAATCGAAACAACAACCCTACCATGAACTGATTTAAATAATGCGCGGTGAGAACAACCAAAGCAATAATAACGAACGACAAAACCACTCTTATACAATTCCAATCCTATACAAACTTCCCACCCGCTCCTAAACCAACTAACTCACAACCCAGCAAAAAACCACACAAAGACGTTTACACACAACCAATACTCACATGAAAGCACCCAGTCCTTTCCCTGGTGAAGAATTCCGTTGGTCTACACATAACAAAGACAAAATAGTCTTCTAACTCTACAGGGCTGACAGAAGCCACGCCACACACCGGGCTGACAGCAGTCACGCCACGATTCCTGCAACACTCCCAAGAGCGAGGTTGCCTTCGCGCCCATAAATCAGCGACTGACAATATAAAACCCTCACCCCCCAAAAGAAAACATGAGCATCGCCGGCAAACTCTTCTTCCCACAAATTCACGTGCTAAAACGCGCCGAGCTCGCTCACCCTGTCCATTCGCACGCGAAACGGGAAACGCACAGACGAGGCACGTGACAACGCATCACAAACACACTACACACTACGCATACACACACACATCCGCCACCACCAACATTAACTCTTTCACCGCTAGCAACCTGCTCGCGACAATAGGCTATGTAAGGCCATCAAGTACGACAATCGCTAGAATCGAGCAAACGGAAATGAAGTCACGATGTGCCTAGTTATTCGCCTCTTACGAATCGCGAAGGGAGAAGCGGTGGGTCAATTCTTACACACACATACACACACACACACACACACACACACACACACACACACACACACACACACACACACACACACACAGTAACCCACAGGGAGCGTCAGCTGGTATGGATCGATCCCGTCGATCACCTCAATTTTGTTGAGGGAAAATCGACAGGCATCGCGGGCTTGCGAAAGTCAACGTAACGCGTTTTCTTCCTCACGGACATCCTTAGAAAGAAAAATGTATCAACTAACTCTAATTACTTTAGATGTTGGTTTCTTGGCACAGCCAGCTTACCATGTCGGAGCAGATAAACAAATAAGAGAAAAGCGAAACGATCACTCGTGCACTGAGTTTTGATGCGTGACCGGGACACTCCCCGCAGTATGTTTTGTTTCCTTTGTATGTAAGGTTTTAGCACTAGCTGTAGGTGTAAAAATGGTCAGTTATTAATATAATTGGTGAATTTAGTTGTCATGAAACTTTGTTTTGTGCTTTAATGCCATTTTCTTGTCATAATCTTACACGTTACATTACGCCGAATGCGGGCAAGTTAATCATGCACTCATCGACTCTATGATCGTGAACTTTCTATTTTCGCCTGACCAGGGAAACGAAATAGTCAATTCAAGCCAGAACTAAACAGTTATCTGCTGCCACTCATTCGAGCATTACATGAAACATTATATCACACTAGCTCGATCGTCTGCTGGCGTAGTGGCTGCGGTTCGATCGTGTTCGCCTGCTAGGTATGTTCGGTGTGGTTTGTTTACTTCTCTTCTGTGGGATTTGTGCAGAAAGTATACGTGACAATAGTCTATTATGACTATTTTCGATTAGTTTTTTTAATCTAATTAAACCTTTTACATGCTTTAATGCCATCCTTTTGCCACGATCTAGCGATAATCACTCCTCAACACAGACCCGAAACATACCCCAACATATAGCACCGGAAGTTGTGTAACCTACCATCATGGCGCAGCTGCTAATTACCATATGACCCCTAGTGAACTCTTCCCCGGCCATTAGCTACGTCGAGATCGAGACACACTCGCGAAGACAGAGTGATCTTTTCCTACTTCTAGGGAAACAATGGCGCGTCGATTACAAAATATGTGAAAGACACGACTGTTTTTGGAGAAGAAAGTTTTTTGTTTCTACAATGGTGACCTCCTGCTGTGTGAAGAACTACCACAATCAGCATGACAGAGAGAATGATCGACGTTTTTTTGTCGTACCGCGTGTTGCAATGCGAAAAGGCAAGGAAATGCTGGATCTCACAACTCAAAGGCGCCGTGAGTGGATCGCTCAACTGAACCTGAAGTCACTAGCACTCACTTTTGATACTAAGGCAGATCGATATGTTTGTTCGGATCACTTTGTAAATGGTGAGAATTTGTTATGTTTTGCGTTTTGTAACTTAACAAATACTAGAAAAGACGGAAAGAGAGTATGCAAGACAGATTACAGGGGAGAAAGAAAGGCCAAGATGTCGCAGAGACTAACAACAGTGTTTTGTTCTGTTACCTGATTTGACTTTTTGATACTACAAAACAGCAATATCAATTGCATCGATATTCAATGTTTGTTCAATCTGATTGGACTGGCACAAATCTGGGTCGACGTTTTGTAAATAGACCTAGTTCGCAGCGACAACGTACAAGTGACCGTGAAATAGGACGGTAAAATCTCATCGGACGCCTTGTCGCGCATGCTAACCCTTGCAAGCCCAGCGCGGTCAGCAGGCACTGAAATCCCAGTTCACATTGCCTATGTCCAGGAAATATGGTGTCAGTCTCTAGAGACCGCCGCCTGTCCAAGAACAGATGAGGAGCAGAGGATAGAGAGACCACCTGTCGCCCCATGGGAGCCCTGGAGCCACGCCTTCCTACCGAGCCACTCCCCGGCTGAACTGGCACGCCTCCAACGTGAGGATTTCGCAAGATCGCCTTTCATCCAGTCGTGGCCACATCTTCCCCCTCACTCCAGCCTGTCACAGGAAGCAAAGAAGTTGACAAAGCGGCACCCAAGGCTGACGATGTCAGACGGCGTCCTATATCGGCGCATCAAGGACCCGTGCCTCGGAAGCCTACAACAACTGGTCTTACCTGCCTCCCTACGCCCTGATGTCCTCGCGTCAGTCGACGACTGCATGGGCCACCAGGTAGTCCAGCGGACAACGGCCCTTCTGATGCAGCGTGATTACTGGCCGAGAATGCACGAAGACGCCAAGGAGTACATCAACAACTGCGCCCACCCTGAATCGTGAGCCGACACGAGCAGACACGAGCAGACACGAGCCGGCACGAGCCGACAGTTTAAAATCAACTTTTATCATATCTTTTGGGGGTTTTCCATTCTGATTATACTCTAATTATATTTACTTACTTATTTACGATTTTATGCAATTTATCCATGCGGCTTAACACATCGTCTGCAACTCGCACCCGCCACTCCGCCTGACTGACTTCGCACGCCCGGGGAGTTATG
This sequence comes from Theodoxus fluviatilis, assembly GCA_034096865.1. NCBI lineage: Eukaryota > Metazoa > Mollusca > Gastropoda > Cycloneritida > Neritidae > Theodoxus > Theodoxus fluviatilis. The sequence goes on along the minus strand of JAWQFJ010027613.1, from coordinate 13,358 downwards.
CTAAGATCCGACCGCGTTAATGTATCTGCTTTTTGTGACAAACGTCTTGCTCGGCGGTACTGTACTCCATGCACCTTAACGGTCCGCATGATTCGGGTGTAATCTTAAGCTAAACCAAAGATTATAAGTTACACAAAGATAGCTCATTAGCTCATTGTTGTGAGGATCGAGACACGTTGCGCCCCCAAGCGGGAAGGAATATGAGAAGTAATCACACCGCTTAGAGACATGTAAAACTGCTTGTTTGTCGACGCGTTTCTGATGCGTTCCGATCATGTTTGTGAATAAATTTACGGTGTAATGTGTAATAAAATGTTTTGATGCAATAATGAGAGTGTTTTGGCTTTGTGTTTTGTAGCAGGCGTTGTGAAATCGAACTTGGCATAGGCCTAGTTGTACATCATCTAATTTTCATTATTATCGAAGAATGCAAGCTTGTTTATCAACGTATACACCCCTGTGGAATATCTTTAGGAAATGCAAAGCAATACATACCTGTCAAGAAGGTGATTTGCGGCCAGAAAGTCATTCGATGATGTCAATTCAGTTAGAACATCAGCGTTCAATCTTAATGCAACTTCAAGCGATCACGGTACGGTACTCCATGCACCTTAACGGTCCGCGTGATTCGGGTGTAATCTTAAGCTAAACGACGTTTATTGGAGCTGCTGAAATGGTCGAAGTCGGAAACATTCGAAACGTCGTTTAGCTTAAGATTACACCCGAATCACGCGGACCGTTAAGGTGCATGGAGCACAGTACCGCCGAGCAAGAAGTTTGTCACAAAACGCAGATACATTTACGCGGCCAGGGGCCGGTTGCTCAACAAGCCGTTATCGGCTAGCTGTCAGCTAAAACGCAACCTACCAGCTAAATCAACGCCGGATAGCTTAACTGGGTTGCTCGTGCGCCAGTTTGACTACCTGACAGCTAAGTTAGCGGGAATAATTTAGAGGTGGTCGGAGCAGCTCTAAAGTCCCTTAGTTGGAAGGTAAACATGGCGGCGATCATTCACTAGAGTTTTCGTCAGCGATATCAGAGACGAAATCGGGTGTATCGAGATCGCTTTGATCCTTTGTGGAGTTGGGACGGTTGGGAAGGGGTAGTAGGGTATTTTTCGTGATCAAATTTGACTTCGAAGTGACTTTTTTAGGTCCTCGTAAGTTTGAGTCGGCCTTCGTCCTATGCTCGCATTTTTGGTGGACCAATGTAGATCATATATATACGTTAACGACTCGCCATGATGTCATGTGAGTCAGTAGACGTGGGGGATAAAGCGCGGGACTGTGAACACTCGCAAGTCCCAAAGTCATTGGGTTCGAACCCCGGAAAATTTTTATTTTTTTTATTATTTTAATGCAGTTTTCAACATGTAACAGTACTTACTCTTCTTTTATTATCAATGTGTTTGGTATTTCCAAGTCAGAGTTTGTATGTAAACATGCTATAAAATATTCACACATCAGCAGTGCGTAGCAAGGGTACCCGCTAGTTGCTCATAATCTACACGAGGTTTAATTCATTTACCGTGCTTTTGGCGGTAAAATTTTGTTACCAGTCAAAAGCAACACAATCCTTCTCGAGATTGATCCATTGCCGATAATCTGGTAAGCTGTCTGAAAGACGCGAAAACTGAAGATAGTTGTATTATAAACACAGCCAAAGGAAGGTTCGACGACAATTACAATGTATTTATAATCTTTCCTGGTGTCGCTGAGGTCCACGCGTCAGGTATACATAAAGTGCGCGAAGCTTGGCTGGGGCGGGTTTCAAAATAGGTAGTCGATCTTGGTCGCAAGATCTTGCTTCGCAGTAAGAGCTAGCTAAACAAGAAACTACCCAACGTGACGAAGTAATGCGCATGCGTAGACGTCACGACAAGAGGTGAACTAGCCACATTTCAATGGCCGACGTGTTGCCGGTTCATTCAGAAAACGCTCTATTTCGAGATACTAGCAACCCATCCAAAGAAAATATAAGCCATGCACAGCATTAATTTATCAAAGGTGTATGTTGAATGCATTAACAGATCGTGAAACCTCCTACAGTTTACACATCGAATGCAGGTCAACGCATCCACGCCGAACTTTTGTCTCGAATCTTAAAAGCTAGGCACCTCTCAAGCTGCCTCGCTCAATCTACGCTCGTCTTCGATTGGCTCGCTAGCAAGCAAAGAATGAAACTGCCCATTCGGCGAGATCTACGTAGATCTACCGAGATCTTCGCATTTTGAAACCCGCCCCTGGGCTCGTATCAACTCTCTCGCTGACGCTGTGCGTTCGCCTCCTTCCGTGTGGAAAATCCCCAACCCACCCAATCAAATAGCTCGTTGCATTCATCAACTAACCAATGAAAAAGCTCTCTTTATTACCTTGTGACGTAGCAGGACTAACATTCAGCTACTCGCGTTAGCTTCAAGGTAACTAGCTTTCAGTTAAATTGACGCTGTGCAACTCCGATAGATAGTGTCCCTAACTGCTAGCTAGTTACCTTGCAACTAGTCACTAACTGACACTAAATTAGCTGGCAGGTAGGCATTTGTTGAGCAACCGGCCCCTGATCTTAGCATAACTCCCCGGGCGTGCGAAGTCAGTCAGGCGGAGTGGCGGCTGCGGTCTGAGCCAAAGATTATAATCTTTGTCTGAGCTGAGCGCTATCATTGGTATGTCACGTGACTGTAAGGACGAGATTTCAAACTGAGGTACTCTGTCCGATCGGACAGAGTACCTCAGGAACTTTGTCCGATCGGACAGAGTACCTCAGGTACAGTGTCCGGAAATGTTGCCGGTAACGACCATTTCAGCCAAAGTGTATACATAGAGTGGACTTAAAAAAGGCAGTTTCAGACGTACACAGCCAGGTAGCCCTGTCGCTTAGCGCCCTCGGCGTGTGAGAGACCACTTTTACAATGAAGACAGTGACACAGGTGATGCTAATAGCGCGGCCACGCCAAATCCCTCTGCCACGTCGGAACATTCCGGCAAGGGCACAATCACCCACTGGAACATGTGATCCAGCATTGACACCACCACCAGTGCCTGACCCATCTGGACCCTCTCCCCCTGATGAAGTAACCGGGAGCAGTGGAAGCCTATGCCGGAGCACTAGAACTACGGCTGGCGTCCCACCAATCCGCTTCTAAGACGCATACATGTTCTAGACATTGTATAGTTGTTGTGTTTGTTGTTGCGCTGAAAGGCAGTGAGCTGTTTGTGAGACACACGGATGCAATTCTCTTCATTGGAATGGAGACCCTTACTGCAAGTAATTCGTTTGTTCATTCATGTCATGCCACCTAGCTGCCCATCCATTTTCGAGGGGTACTGTTTTTTACCGCAAAGCCCCGCAAAGCCCCGCAAGGCCCCGCAAAGCCCCGCAAGGCCCCGCAAAGCCCCGCACAGCCCCCCCCCCCCCCCCCCCCCCCCCCCCCCCCATTATAGTTGCATTAGTGAGGGGTGGTCAGTCCGTTCGACAAGAGACTGAGAAAGGATTTTTGAGAACAACTAACTATACCCGATCTATGAATACTGGTCAGAAAACTGCGATCCTCCCATGCTCCCTAGAAGTTCACCAGTTGCATTCTTAGTTGTTTTTATTACTCATTCCCTGTTTGGTGTTCGGTGTTCCGTGGATTCCTGGTGAGTGTATATTTTGCTTTTGACCGGCCCCGTAGATCTAACGACAGTTGCAAGTTTACTCTCTTGTAATTCAGATGACATTATAGTTGAACTGGCCAGATTGCGGAAGCAATGAGCATTCGAAAACAGAAATTAGAACTAGACCAATGATAATATTATTGTTTTGTAAATTTGATGACCCGCCTAGTTTACCTTTGTATATTTGATACATGAAGCAATGCAATTTACAAGACTGAATGCAGGACAACGAGCGAATGTGCGGGCGGGTGTGTATGTGTGTGTGTGTGTGTGTGTGTGTGTGTGTGTGTGCGTGTGTGTGTGTGAGTGAGTGTGTTTGTGTGTGCGCGCATATGTTTATGTGTGTGTGTTTTGGAAACGTGCTACTTAATTCATGTTTTGTACTCCCCCCTTGTTAAGAGGGCTTGTGAAGCTTATATGACAATAAAATCACTTTGACTTTGACTTTGACGTGCACAGAGAGTCTCTGGAAGTAATTGGGGTAAATTGCCAATGGGTTCGTCAGTGTTCTTGTAACTGCCGCTAGGGCAGTTAGGTTTTCTACAGAGGTAGTTTCCACCAGGATTTTGCACATGTCTCTTTTTAGCACGAGCGTAATTGCCGTTTTGGGCAGTTAACCTTTGTGAAATTTGTGTGACTTTAGAGGGAGATCACAGTGTTGTCGATTCCCTTTTGCATCATTTTTGTATAGTGGATGGGAACTATTTTCTGATTATTACTCAGTTAGTTTGTCTGTGTATAAATGCGCCATTTTTGGTTTAGCGCTCACCTCAGAGTGAGTTATCATTCAAGCAAGAGATTTTCAGAGGAACACACTGGGGTCGCTCCCTGATAAACTTCCTGCCTCTACAACAAGTTTCAGTTGGACAACGAGGTATGTTTGTTCAAATTTGCCCCTGTTTATCCCTGTGAATAACTGGTTTGTAACTTGTTTATAGTCTTTTATTCAGTGTCTACATTGTGATATTACTGCTCGAACATTTTTTTGCTTGTGATCTTGAATTCGTCACTTGAGTTTCTTATGGTTTCATTTTGTTCATTTTTCTGTTTTTACGGTGTTATTTTATTAAAGACGGACGGATGAATGTGACACCAGTCTTAGCGTTGTACTAAACAAAATTCGGATGAGAGGCAGCGACAGTTCTAATTCATCTCCCTCCCAATCACCCCCCAAACCAACTTTTTCACAGTCTCTCTAAGAGACTAGGAGAACAAAAACAAAGGGGCCTTGCGGGGCTTTGCGGGGCCTTGCGGTAAAAAACAGTAGATTCAAACTGAAGTTGTGCTTAACACTTGAAGTGTCCACTCGCCCCAGACTTGAGTAAGTCGAAAAGAGGACTAAATGAGACCGTCAGAGCATGAGTGCCTGTCAAATACAGCCTATGATCCTGAATGTGTGATCTCATGTCAGACAACGTTGTCAGTGTTTATTTTTGTCCTGCTCGATTCATAGATTTCAAATGTACTTTGGGCCCTAATAATCGTCAGCCTTAGTCACATTTGTTGGTCAAATACCAGTCTTTGAACATAACGAGCGAGTATTATTTTTTTTCTTGTACGCCATGGTTGAATGTACCTTGGATTTTGGTCAAATATCTGCCTCGGATTCATTGTAGTGAAAGGTCACGCCATGAACTGTGTATTTTGTTGTTTCAATCAGTGCGGACACTAGCTGATTCAATTTCACCGGGGGGCATGTGATGAGGTGCACCTATCACCGAGTGTATTGTACATCTACTGTGTTCATGTCATAAGGTGCACCTATCACCAAGTGTATAGTACATCTGCTGTGCTCATCCTCTTTTCAGTTATCCCCGCTTCTGTCTCTCCCACCCCCCTATCCTGTGTGTCAGACCTCTCTCCAATCCCCCTTCCCAATCCTTTCTGTAAGGTAAGCTGACCAGCTGACCGCTCTGCAACCCCTCCTCTGCTGTGGTCTGATTGTTGGTGCAGCTGCCCTATCAGTCACTCCTTACAATAGCAAGACCCCTGGCTAGTTAGCCGTTCTCCCACTCTGGATCTGAATTGTAACATTTTGACTATAAATCTGATGTTTCCTCTCAAGTACAACAACCACTTGCAACGGCATATGATTCATTCAATAGACTGTATTATGCTGAATGAGGCAACATTTGTAAGAAGTAATTTCAAAGCGAGTTCAATTAAATAATCTCTGTTTTCTTCCAAATAGAAGCACGAACCGGGAGCCAAGGTTAGGACCTGTGGAACAATCCACACCCTGGCTCCTGTGAGGTCCGTGCATCCGCTTGATAAGGGGGAGACGGCACACAGCCAGAGAGACCATTTCACCACCCGGGTCCAGAAGTTCATTTACTAAGAGCTTGTACCAACGGCCAATAAAGCGTGGAAAGTAACTCGACTTCGCCCCTGCGTCTTACTTCACTCCAACCTTACCACCGACCACCACATAAGCAAGAATATTTCGATGCTCACTACAAGGAAGGTCACACAACAAACTAAAGGCTAATGTAAGATATAAGAGTTGCTTCCCTTGAAATTGTTTCGCTAGAGGCTTGTTCAGGAGTATGAAGCGCTGCATGATCGCTTTATGTTGGCAATTGAGCGCTCTTTGCCTCTCCTGAACACCTACAGATTTAGTGCAGCGCTTCATTTGTTAAAGGGGAGGTAAATCTTCTGCGCCCCATGTTGTGTTGATAGATGCGAAGAAAGTGTTTTCTTTGCCACAGACATCCTTTATGCACGTTTAAATGTATTCTTCATGAATAAAGTCCACTACTTTGTCATCCTTACTTGCCATTACTCGCGCATACAGAGCGCTTGGGGCAAATAAAGCCCGTTGCAGTCCCAACATGATGTTTCTGAGGGTTATTTTACGCATCGACGTCCAGTGCAGGATTGAAGACGCCATTTTGAAAATCGTGTGAATCACCTCGGATCTGTGATGCACAGCGCTGCTCAGCGCTGAGTGAATCATGCCCCAAAATTGCTGTTCATGAGTGAAACAAGTGCAGCACTGTGCAGCGCTTCGCAGCGCTGCGCCCCCTGAACAAGCCTTAGGCTTGGTTTGGTTTGATCTGGTTAGATCTGGTGTGGTCTGGTCTGGTCTGGTCTGGTCTGGCCTGGTCTGGTGTGGTCTTGTCTGATCATAATATCGATATGGATATTGATATGGATATTGATATGGATATGAATAATGATATGGATATGGAAATGGAAATTGATATGGATATGGACATGACATGACATGACTTGACATGATATGACATATAATATGATTTGATTTGATTTGATTGTTTGTTTGACTTAATTTGTTTCCGTTTTTTGAAATGTTCCCTTTTTTTCTTTCTTTCTTGTATCATAGAAGGCTGGCTACAAACTGAAGGCCGATACCTATTTCGCTTCTTCATTATGCTTTGTCCATAAATTGTTATGTTTAGTTTTGAACGTTGGAATCTGTCATCGTTTCCTTCACTAGACCAACTGCACTGGTTTTAATCAAGACTGGCATCGAAGCAAACTGTATACGTCTTTCGAAGTCTTTCGCCATTCGTTAATCTGATTTTCATCACTAGATTATTATTCGCTGATTACTTTCTTCAAGATGTCAAAACTCTGCATTCACGGCCTCTCTTTTCTTCTATCCATACACTTATCAAACATCTGTTACGGGTCTGCATCTCCATCATTTTATTACGGATTGCTTCTCTCTCTCTATAAATTTAACGTTAGAGAGGGGGAATCAAAACGCATCTCCACCATTTTGTTACAGGGGGTTGCATCTCCACCAATTGTTACGGGGGTCGATGCTTCTCCTCTTCAGTATAAATACCTTTGGATTCTTCTTCTTTAGTCGATGGGTGTTCTGTTGTTCTTCTTGGAGGTCGAGGTATACCGCTTCAGTCTTGTCTGCTGGTCTGCTTGATTCCGGAGGGCTTGATGTTCCATTTTGGTTGGACAGAAAACTTCATATCTCTTCTTAAGTTCTTATTCTTTATTCGTAGCAACAAGACACAAGATGTTACACTGCCCAACATGCTCTACCTTTCTACCTCTCTCTGACTACATTCTCTCTCCGGGTCTGATCTGTTCTGTCTGCCTCTGCCTGCCTCCATTTCTCCAACCTCCGTGGCCGGCTATGTCCCTCGGCTCTGGCTCCCGTCTCTGGTCTGATTCCGTCTCTCCTACCTCTCTCTTTTATCTTGCTTCCCAAATTACTAACGTTCCTATGTTCTTAGTCACAGACTGTTCTCATTACCTTTCATGGCCATGCATCTCGACCATAGCGAGGAAAAGGGGGAGAGACTCACAGACATCCCGTGTGGTGGGGGAGGAAATGGTCTCTGGGGAAACAGTACATCTCAATTCGGTCTAGAACTCTCTCCCAAAAATAACTTGCTTCGTGATCTATGTTCCTATGGCGCGTTAATCTATACATAGGCCTACAGCATCTATTTCTACTTCCCAGCCTAAATATCGCTTTTTCCAGCATAACACATTCGTAACTGTACTTGATGAACATTGTGCAGCATGCAGAGGATTTGAAAAAAAGAAACTTGATAAATAGCGCACAATCGAATTATTTTAGGCAAGAATGATATATATCCACAACAGATGCACTTCCTACTTTTCCTAACGATTGTCTCCTAGAAAAAAATCAACGTCACTCTCAATCCCTTCTCACAACCCCATTTTTTGGTCTTCTTTGCCCTTGTCTGATATTGTACTGTCTTTGTTTTTTGTTTGATTGTACGGATGCAAAGCAAAACAGCTATTCTTTGACAAACTTCCCCCCCAAAAGAAGACAAGAACAGCGCCCATGGAAGCGCTACAACGACGGTCTGATGGGGACGTGAAGAGGTGCAGCATCAGTCCTCCCTGAGCGTCAGCACGCACAGGGGGACCACATCCGATGGAGCGCCACGGCTCGGAAGGCGTCAGCCTCCTTGAGGAAGAGATGCCGGCAGCAGCGGAGAACGTCACCACAGAGCTAGCTGCTTCGAGGTCTGTGACATCGTCAGACTAGCAGTGCCCCCCATGTCTTCGACTAATGAAACATGAAACATGAGACATGAGACATGAAACATGAAGCATGAAACATGAAACATGAGACATGAAACATGAAACATGAAACATGAGACAACATTCCTCACAATCATTTATTTGTTGTGTAGCTATATTCAGTGCCTTGGACGAAGAGCTGAGGAATTCTGTACGAAACCTGAGTTGTGATGAGAAAAGTTAGTTTAGACCGTGTTTACACGAAACCGCAGCTACACGGGGAGGTTATTAAAAAAATATACAAAGGCTGTATTAGAAATTAAAATGTCTCAGAGGTTCCCTTCGTTTGTTAGTGACAATTGTTTGCAGATGAATAAAATCACGCTATAGTGGTACCTATTCGAGGTATAAACAAAACAAAAAAGTAAACGTTTCTACAGAAAAAATCAAAGTAGCAACAAAACCTAACATTAACAGATCATTCAAGCTCTTGTACAATTCATTTTCTTGCAAAAAGGCAATGATAGCAATGTCAAAGTCAATTTACAATGAGCACTTTAAGGGTTTGGATTTGTAACAGTCGTGCTGGAGAATAATATCATCTCATTTCATACTCACGGAGAGACAGAGAGGTGGGGGACAAAATTAAAGTCATGATATTTACTGTGCAAGTACTGCAAAGGAATCACATTTATTTCAAGGGGATTTCCTGAATGGCAGCCTGAAGCAAAATGCTTTAATCGCATTGATTCTTGTAACTCACCGGTTTTTCAGGACAAGAAAAGTGTGAGCATGGGAAATTCCACGTGTAAAAATCAATCAGCATTGGAGTAGATTACTTCTCCGAGAGTGAAGATAGTAATAGTAGCTGAGTGTCCGAGTGCACTTTTTTCTTCTAACAACGGATATCAGTGAACAATCGACCACTTTGCAGGTGTAAAATGAAAAGCGATTTTAGTCTTACAGAGAGGGGGAAAAGGGTAATTATTTCTTCAACATGCTCCTCATTAAAACAATCCATAAAGGGAAGGGTATTCTTATAAGTCAATTTTTTGTTTGGTTTTATACTTTTTTGGTTGACTGTTCTTTAACAAAACAGGAAAATCCCCACAATGCCACAGTTTAAGGTCTGCAATAAAGAGAACAGACAGTTGATATCTAGAAAACTCTTAGGGTTCTCCTGGCCTTTTGTCGCCAGAGAAGAACATTGCAAAGACGCGTCACTGAAGGCAGTCGTCCTGGCCACAGCCGCCGCTGGAGATGACCACCATGAAGCCCAGGGTGCAGGCCGCCCACGCCAGGACTAGGCCGAAGAAGAAGACCTTGTCCAGGAGCGCTGCCCAGTCCCTGTGCCAGACGCTGACCCACATCTTCTTCGTAGCCTCGGCACCGTTCTTGCCGCCCTCGTCGCCCACCTCCTTCATCTCGTGGACCAGGTCGATTGCAGGATGGTTCTGCAGGGTCTGGGGCTGAGCCTTGCTTCCCTGGTGCATGTGGTAGCACAGCAGGGACAGGCAGGTGGCCACCACTGCTACCACGTTGAGCATGAAGAGCACAGTGAGGTACAGCGTGACCAGGGGCAGTGGGTCGGAGGTACGCGGGAGCTGGCTGCTGACGATGCTCATGTACATGGTGATGGACAGCAGCGACGTGAAGGCGAAGCTGACGCGCTCACCGCTCTCCGCCGGAAGCAGGAACACCAGCACGCTCAGCAGCGACAACAGCGCCACCGGAACTATGGTGTTGAGCACATGGAAGGCAGGCCTCCGGGAGAAGACGAACTTGGCTTTGAGGAACGAGTAGTTCTCAGTAATCTTATGCTGATGAAAAGAGAGTGGGTGAATTAATAAGTGCGCTAAAAACAAATAAATAAATGTATAGATGGATAAACTGGTGCAGAGATGGACGGACGGACGAATGGACGGAAGAACAGACGGACGGAGGGAAGGAGGAACATATGGTTGGATGGTCGGACGGATGGTCGGACGGACAGACTGACAGACGGAGGGAGGGAGGGAGGGAGGGAGGGAGGGAGGGAGGGAGGGAGGGAGGGAGGGGAGGGAGGGAGGGAGGGAGGGAGGGAGGGAGGGAGGGAGGGAGGGAGGGAGGGAGGGAGGGAAGGAGGGAGGGAGGGAGGGAGGGAGGAGGAGTAGGAAGAGGTGGAGGAAGGGTAGGACATCTTTGACACGTAGGATTTAGTGTTCAAACAAGATTCTTGTATTTAAAGATGAAGTAGCCATGACGTCACGATTACAAATTACCTTTGGAAACGTTCCTCAAACGTTCCATAAAAAATCATTCAGACATCGTTTGTAAAGCCAGTACTAAAAAGAGCGATGGTACAAATCATTTACATGCATATGGAGGTTGGAAAGCACGTGTTTGCAAACTTAGAAGGCATGCCGTCAGGAGGGTCGACTAAGGTGCTGACGGTGAAATCTATCGCAAACTGTATATTTAACCTCGAGCTAAGTTGTAAACATCATGTTTGCCGTCTGTTGTCTGCTCAAAGTTATAAACAGCGTGCTCAGTCTGTTGATTCCATGCGATCTGGGGATATTGTCAGAATAGCAAACTGATGTATGATGAAATCGCTCCCATTGTCAGAAAAACTGTAAGCTTACGATGACGAAATCTCATTTAATTGTTTTGAAAATAAATTTTAACAGCAGAACAAAAAGGAAACAGAGTATATCTTTCTTTACAAAATTACATTTTGATAGTAACAGCATCTCAAAATATGTGTTGAAGAAACGCTTCATCATATGTAGTCAGTTGGTAATAATCGTCATAACTCTTGATCTCATAATTTAGACTGTACCTCTCAGGCACTTTTCAAACAGCAATGTATTCGTTTCATTACTCTAACACCAGCAGAGATGCTCTGATTGCACACACAGCAAAATGCTGACATTCAGCACTTTGGGATCAAGGACTCAGCAGTCAAATGACTACCTTCATTGCCAGCATATCTCACTGAAACATCGTTTGTGCTTGTGCATGGTCGGAGGACTTAGAAAAGTCAATAACACGGTAGATCGTGGAGTTTCCTTTCTCTACTCAGGTTTCAAGTAAAAGAATATAGAAATACATTTACGCATTTTGAAGTATCCACGCGCGTGTATGTATGTATGTATGTATGTATGTATGTATGTATGTATGTATGTATGTATGTATGTATGTATGTATGTATGTATGTATGTATGTATGTATGTATGTATGTGTATGTATGTATGTATGTATGTATGTATGTATGTATGTTGTGTTGGCCTTCTACACTTTACATGCCAAAGTAGGTCTCCATTATCTCTTTCGTGGGTCAGAAAGCTCAAGTTACAAAGTGTGTTTATTCATTAGTTGTTCATGTGCGCAGACTTTGTGCAATGTTCATGAATAAGGTCTTTTTAATATATGTACATGAATAAAGTCTTTTTGATATGTATGCAATGTGGATCCTGACTGTGCAATGTCCATGTGCCATTTTTCTTGTTTGTGCTGATTAATCCTGTATTTAGTCTCTTATGCCAAAGTGAGAAAAAATGTATGTAAAGAAAGCTTTAGTGTGTAAGTGCATATATGTTTCAGTGCCTCACCTGATTCTCTGGGATGCTGTATGGTCACACTTGTCCTGGTGAGGGATGTGTGAATGCCAATTGTTTGTGTTGGTTCTTGTATAATAATGCTAAAAAGCTGTTCCCAGTACTTCATGTCAAAAAATGAGGGGATATTACATGTAAAAGAAAATGCTCTGATATATGAACACAAGTAAGTTTCAGTATAATAATGAACATCTGAATGCTATAACCTGCCTCTCATACTCACATCCCACTGAGGAGTATATAAATATAAATATGACTGTAGCTACTATGTAGGAGTCTATACTGAACGTGACATCCTGAATGTTTGGCTCGGCAGATATATACATGTATGTAGCTTAACAGCTCTATGTTTTTGTGTTTGACATTTTGCCCACTCATGAAAACCCATACCTATGTGTGCCATTGTGGACATGTATATATAGCTAATCTTCTTGGTCAAGACAATCTAGCTGTTGTTGTGTTGGCCTTCTACACTTTACATGCCAAAGTAGGTCTCCATTATCTCTTTCGTGGGTCGGACAGCTCAAGTTACAAAGTGTGTTCATCCATTAGTTGTTCATGTGCGCAGATTTTGTGCAATTTTCATGAATAAAGTCTTTTTGATATGTATGTATGTATGTATGTATGTATGTATGTATGTATGTATGTATGTATGTATGTATGTATGTATGTATGTATGTATGTATGTATGTATGTATGTATGTATGTATGTATGTATGTATGTATGTATGTATGTATGTATGTATGTATGTATGTATGTATGTATGTATGTATGTATGTCTGTGTGTGTGTGTGTGTGTGTATGTATGTATGTATGTATGTATGTATGTATGTATGTATGTATGTATGTATGTATGTATGTATGTATGTATGTATGTATGTATGTATGTATGTATGTATGTATGTATGTATGTATGTATGTATGTATGTATGTATGTATGTATGTATGTATGTATGTGTGTGTGTATGTATGTATGTATGTATGTATGTATGTATGTATGTATGTATGTAAGTATGTATGTATGTATGTGTTTGTGTTTGTGTTTGTGTTTGTGCTTGTGTCTGTGTCTGTGTCTGTGTGTGTGCGTGTATGTATGTATGTATGTATGTATGTATGTATGTA
>JAWQFJ010027612.1:30000-57500 GCA_034096865.1 Theodoxus fluviatilis | reverse complement strand
TTGGCCATAGCAGGTGACCAGAGATTCCCACCGGAAGTGCAGTACTTATGACGCGCATAACGACTCCTGGCAGAGCTCTCTCTCTCTCACGGACAACCGGAAGTGATGTCATGTTTATCATTCCTGAGGTTAGTTCACTTTGACCTTTCGAGGAAGGACGAATGGCGACTCGCCACGGAGTTCTGACAGCAATATTGCAGGGTTGGTCTGCAGTAAGTGCGTTTCCGCGCTTTCATCTATCAGTGTTTGTGCCTCTGGTAAACCGCGCTTCGATGTTTTTCGTTGTTTTGAAGAAATCAAGCTCGAGAAAAAACCGAGATCGTCGTCATGCGTATTAAAACTGGCGTCCATTTTGGTATATCTTTGAATCACATCTGGGCAATATTGACGGGGAAAAGACTGTAAAAATGCTTTAGTACAAACCAGAGCGTGCATGCAATTACTACAAAATCAAGCTCTCACTGCGAGAGTTTGTTGAAGCAGCCATATTTCTGTGTGATTACGTCTGATGTTTATGCTTGTGGGGGTACGTGCGCACGCGTAGTGATGACATTATAATTGTTGTCTTTTTGACGTGAAAATAGCTTCTTTGAAACACATTCATTTTGCTTCGCACAGGTTTGAATGAGAGAATGAGCAAACGGAAGTGTCTTGGATGTAAGTGTTCGTTTAAGCGCGCGCGCGCGTGTGTGTGTGTGTGTGTGTGTGTGTGTGCATGTGCCTGTGCACGTGCGTGCGTGCATGATTGTTTTGTGTGACGTGTGTTTGTGTGTGTATACGCGCGAGCGAATGTATAGTTACATCAGTTTTGTGTCAATGTGTGCGCATGCAAAACAGTCTGTCAACAGGTGTACTTACCAACAAAATTATTTGTGAAGTGAATACAGAGCTGAATAGTGTAGGTGGAAAAACTAGGATTAAGACAGCAAAAACGAAAATAGTTTGCATAGTAGATCAACAATGTCCATATTCTTTGCGAGGAAAATCGGAGACTTCCGTAACTCGTCATCCTGTACATGGAAATGCAAAAGAATAAGCCTGAAGAAAGTTCAGCCACACCAACAGTCGTACGTGCGCTGCTTCCTATAGCCGAAACGAGGTCGATTTCACTTAGAAAATGGATGATGTATCAGAAATAGCATGATCAAACACTTTTATCAGTCGCACTGAATGCCTATAAACGGGTGGGTTTCGTTTGATCCAGAATGTCGGAGCCTTTTAAAATCAATATGATGAGAACTTGTGATGCATCAAATATTGTTATTTTGCCCAGATATGTATGTGATCCAACACTGAGGAGCGGGAAATGTCGAAGTGCGTATTTAATTTCATATGGCGTTGTTTGAAAGGCTAGTGCGCGTTTTTGCGGCTCTATGCTGTGTTTAATAATATCATTGTATTGCTAATGATGATGGAGAAGGAGGAGGGGGAGGATGGAGGGAGGAGGAGGAGGAGGAGGAGGAGGAGGAGGAGGAGGAGGAGGAGGAGGAGGAGGAGGAGGAGGAGTAGGAGGAGGTGGCGGGTGGCAGGTGGCGGTGTGTGATTTGCAAAATGTTCGGCAGATGTCTGTGTGTATGTAAGAGTGACATTATGTGCGAAAACGAGCGAGCATACGCTTAAGACTATGAGCGATAGATAAGGTTGCCTGAATGTAACACTACAGTCAGTCAAGAAGTTTCAGATGATAGGATACATGAAAAGCAATCTGTATTTAATGAAAATATATTTTCATTCATTCCACATGTTGAGCACGCCTACACACATGATGACAAACTAACGCAATACACACGCGCACAAACGCAAACACGAACGCACACAAGCAAATCTCAGGCGCACTCGCATATCCAAGCGCACGCATCCGTGAGCACACTAACAAGCATTGAAGATCGAACGACATAAAGAGGAACGACAAAATATCGACAAGAACAAATATCGACACGACATAATATCTTTACCAAAAAGATCGTATGCGACATATCATCTTGATACAAAAACATCGACGCGACAGAATATCTACGCGATTAATGATCGATGCGACTGAAGCTCGAACTGTCCAAGTATACATAAAAAATACATTAAAACTAAATTTAACGATCCTGGAATTTTTTTTTGTACAGTCTGAACAAACATCACTCGCACTCTACAAAAATACATCCGGGGAAAAAAAGAAACATGAACTCCAATTCTTTCTTTCTAAACCTATTCACCAATTCACTCTCTCCTGAGCGTTTGCAGCCGTTGTTGTTTGAATTTTCTGGTGTCACTCATCTGTGAACAGAAGTTATCACTGATTATTACTCTAGAACTTGAAAGGCAGCAATCAATTTCTCACCGGTTCATGATCTTGAGACATGGAGGTGTTAAGATCGCAAAAAGGAAAACCTCTGCTTATTTTAGACGGATTCTGCTACATCACAGACACAACTTCGAAGAAAAAAACGTTTTGGAAATGTGTACAAAACAAGCTCCAATGTCGAGGGAGGGTTATCACAACTACAGCAGCAGACGCGAGCCCAACTGACCCCAAGATTTCTGGAAGCCATTGCCATGCACTAGACCCGGCAGAAATAGAGATACATGTCAAATCTCTCTCTCTCTCTCTCTCTCTCTCTCTCTCTCTCTCTCTCTCTCTCTCGTGATAGTTGATGATGGTGATTATGTTGAAGATGGTGATGATGACGAAACGACGACGATCGCGGAATTGATGATGATGATGATGATGATGCTGATGCTGATGATGCTGATGATGATGATGATGATGATGATGATGATGATGATGATGATGATGATGATGATGATGATGATGATGATGATGATGATGATGATGTTGATAATGATGGTGATGATGATGAAGATGGTGGTGATGGTGGTGATTAAGAAGAAGATGATGATGATGATGATGATGATGATGATGATGATGATGATGATGATGATGATGATGATGATGATGATGATGATGATGATGATGATGATGATGATGATGATGATGATGATGATGATGATGATGATGACGACGATGATGATGATGACGATGATGATGATGATTAATTTGTGGTTCTTGTTTTGTTTGTTTACAGGCACGGCGAACCAAGGAAAAAAAAAGAAAACTGCGGCTAGAGAATCTTGCCAATCAACCTCTGCGCTCATCAATGAAATTGTTGCCTCTCAGACGACCGCCTCTGTTCAAGGTGCGCTGCCGAAAGAATTGTCTTTGAAACGTTCGATTCAACGTGAGCGCCGCCGTTATCTGCCCCCACTTGCATCTTGCCCTCAAGATATTGGCTGCGCTCGATTTAACCGCCGGAATCCGCTGGCGGCGGTCTGCCGCCACGAGACCGGCTGTTCGCCGTCACGTGACAGGCGAATCGACAGCTTTCGTGCCAATCGAGCGCTTTCGGCTGATCAACATGGCGGCACAATTGTGGTGTTTGCAAGTTACTATAGACAGCGGTAGCGATGATGACTAAATGTGCTGTCTTCTTGGTTTATGGTAAGGTTTGAGGTTATTGTGTAAATTGAACATTTTCATTACCACTACCTATGCCCTGATAAGTGACTCCTGAGCCTACTGCAGTCAAAGACCCTATATACACTAAGACGGCGCACTCGAGCGATTTTCCTTTACGCAAAGGGAGGTCAGAATGTAGAGTTACGTCCCTTTGCGAGAGAATTGTCAATTCGAACTTAATGCAGGATTTCTCACCGTCAACCACACATCGTGCACACAATAAAGAAAAAAATCGTAATCTACTTCAATTGTCCAGCGGAGATTACAGCGAGGTGACAAATTAAGGCACACATGAGTCAGCGGAGAACGAATTATCGAATATTTTCAGTGTCGAAGCGTCACTAAACATAAACCCTAGTCTGGTCGTCGCCATCTTGGATCTTCGTTCGCCTTAGAAAACCTGAGGGCGGACCCGGCGGTTCTCCGGGTGATCCGCCGGTCATGTGACCTGAAGAAATCGAGCGCAACAAAAAACCCGCCGGTGCCCCGTCTCGCCCGCCGGCGGATACAGGCGGACAAATCGAGCGCAGCCATTGTCATAACTGGAGAATTTGCAACAACAAGCGACGGCCAAGACTGGATCATCTTCAATGGTGACATAGGCGAATTACGAGTCCTAATAATATCGCCAAGGAGCAACGTTGAACACCTAAGCAAGTCGAAGGTTTGGTATGGAGATGGCACATTCTCCGTATCGCCTCATCTATTCAAGCAGATGTACACAATAAATGGAGAAATCAACAAGAATATATACTCTTTGATGTTCTGTTTGCTACCATCCAAGACGGCGGCTATGTATCATGAGGTTTCCTGAAGATTGTGGATCATATGAGGTAGAATGATCTGGAACCACAGTTGGAAGTGTTCCGCTCTGACTTCGAACAGAGTGCGTATGGGGCCTTAGCTAGGATCTTCCCACAGATCAAGATCGAGCTTTGCTTTTTCCACCTGTCACAGGCAAATTGGAGAAAGATTCAAGAACTAGGTTTGTCGGGCTTGTACACCAGCGACTCTACTTTTGCGCTGAAGCTGAGAATGGTCACTGTGCTGGCCTTCATCCGTGATGAAGATATCCCAACAGCTCTGAGCCAGTTCAAAGCTGAACCTTACGTTGACTACTTCAAGACCACCTACGTTAGTAAGCATCAGTTCAAACGTCAGAGTTTGACGTGGAAATCCCCGTTGTACAGCACCTCCAAGTGGTGCGTGCATGATCGCACTGTTGAAAACGAGCCGAGAACCACCAATTTCTTGGAAGGATGGCACAGGAGAGTGCAATCTATCGCTGCAAAGGACCACCCAAATCTTTGGCAATTCCTGAGAATGTTGAGAGGAGAGCAGTCCCACACACAGCTGGTGCTCAATGCTACACTTTGTGGCGAAGACGTCACCAGACGCCGGAGAAAACAGGAGGCCCGAGATCAGCGCATCCAGCGGATGGTCTGCGAATACCGATGTCAGGACAAGAGGGTCCAGCTGCTTTGTGGACTACTTTGCCGGAATGGCGCACAACGTGGCATTTTTTCAAATCCATCTGGACTATGAATGACTTTGACTATGAGGTGAATTATGCATGAATTTCAATGCCCCTTTTGATGCCCTTTAACTGTTTATTTTTGACTGATTCTGATGTTGATTTTGAGTTTTATTTTGCTTTTACGTTTTTGTTGTGGTGCGTATTATTGACTGAATATGAATAAATTTCCTTTTTTGTTGTCAAAGTTTGTTAAGAGTGTTGATATGAGAGTATTTGCGTGCAGAATGATGATACCAAATAAAAAGCCACTACGCGCCCGCACGCACGCACGCACGCACGCACACACACACACACACACACACACACACACACACACACACACACAAACACACATCAATCTTTTACATTCAATGCACTGTTAGTCTTTCGATCTAATACATTTTTGATCTTCTGTCTTTCGATCTTAATGTGGTAAATTTCGATCTTCTGTCTTTCGAGATTCGACATTATGTATGTTCGATATTTGATCGTTCGATCTTTTGCTGTATTCGATCTTCTATCGCTCGATCTTGTGTCGTATTCTATCTTTTATCGTTCGATCTTCTGTCGTTCGATATTGTGACGATCTTTTGTCGTTCGATCTTCTGTCTTTCGATATTGTGACGATCTTTTGTCGTTCGATCTTCTGTCTTTCGATATTGTGACGATCTTTTGTCGTTCGATCTTCTGTCTTTCGATATTGTGACGATCTTTTGTCGTTCGATCTTCTGTCTTTCGATATTGTGACGATCTTTTGTCGTTCGATCTTTTGTCTTTCGATCTATTGTCATGTACCTGATTTCTGGCCTCAGACTATTAGAAAATTGAAAAGAAAATGCGTTAGCATTTTAGTCATATGCTGAAAGTAAAACGCCAAGAAATTGATTAGTCTGCATGTGTGATACATCAAATTAAATACAGTCAAAATAGATAACAGCGAGGTTGTGATGGTTTGGTGCATCAACTGACACATAATGTTTAATCAAGCTGACCTAAAGGCACAGACACCAAGCAATTGTTTCTTGCGTTATATTTGAAGATGGTCAAGGTGTTGGAAAAGTGAACATCACAAATGCAGTATTCAACTGCATTGCTGTCGCTAATGATTACGAAATAAGTTTACGACCTTACAGCCTTTTGTAAGCTATGTAAGACTTCAACATCACTAGAGCTGTTAGAGTAAGATCTTGTCAAGTCTCGATTTCTCTAGTTATTCGTCTTTTACAATTCGCGTAGGGAGACGCAGTGAGTATGTTCTTACTCTCAACCTACACGGAGACTTCTTAACAAAGACAATGTAGCTCTCTAAGAAACGCTGACTGCAGAAAGGGGAAGGGGAAAGTTCTTGAGCGTTACTGTAGCAAACTGTGTTCAACCCACCTTCATCGAGAGCCACCCAGTTCAAAAGATCCGTGAAATCCTCGATGTCATCAACTATGGATTGAACAGACAAGACACGAAGCTGAGAACAGCTGGCCCTTTTTCTTCAGTCAAGACCTTGATGACTGGACGTTTGAAGACATGGGTGGAGACGCGAGCCGACAGCAATATCGGGTTAAGCATGGATCAAGAAAAGCCCATGGGGAGGGCGCCGTAAATTCCACTCTCTTGACCTCAGCATAACCGCAGCTGACAAGCTGTTGGCCTGGGCTTGTGTCCTACTTTGAGAGAGGACTGGGTGGCTGCTATGCAAACACTTTCTGGGGTCATCCATAACCTTCTGAAGAAAAAACGCAGTAGGAGGGACGGGTATTTGCGTGCATAAGGCATAAGGGTGGGGTGGGGGCGGGAGCGGATGTATATTGAGGTCATCATGGTATTGGTCAACTGAGCCAGCTATGTTCGATGAGGAAGTGAGTGGACAAGGTTGAGAGTGGGGGATAAGGGTGGAGAAGGTTTGGAGGGGTAAATGGGGGATGGGGATGGGTTATGGATTAGCAGTAGGAGCGTTCAGGGTGGACAGTGAGGTCAGGGCTGTGTGTATCCGGATAGACTGTGGCGTCAAAGCTTCATGATTTGTTGTCTTGTCGAAGGGGTATGGCGTACAGATTGAATCAGTCAATGAGTAATACTGTTGCCCGCGCTTTGTGTTCATTTCCTATATGGATGATTGATATTCCGCTCTCCATACCAACAGGACTGCTTTTGTTTCTACTTACGTGAAACTAGCAGAGTTTGTTCCTGATGGTCTGTCTGCCTGCCTGCTACTGCCTGAGAGCCTATCTACTTGCCCGTCTCCCTGTCTGTCTGCCTACCCTGCTGGTCGTCTGCTCTTTGGCATTTGTCGCTAGTTTGGGTGACTGCACTGTGCACATTCTTCCGATCAAGCACGTACAGGATCAACCGTGGAGGTTCCCCAACCGACTGAATCAAAGAAACGTGCAGAAGAAGCCCGAAAAAACTCTTTGAGCACACCTAGGACTCGACTCCTCTCCTTAGACGCTGTATGAGAGAGACAGGTCCATTACCACATCGTTCCCTTTGAGATCAAGACCTTGCAGATAGAGACCACATTTTTTGCCGAAGGGAGTTAAAGGCCATCTGCACCAGCGCTGGCAACCCCCAGCTTATACAGGGACTGAAAGTGATGTCAGCTGCCAACAATTTACGGCAACCTCATCTAGCCACATGGCCAGTCTTCCTTGGGCAGTTGTTTGGTCATGCACAGCAATTTTTTTTGCAATGGCTTTCAAGTATCTTCAGCATATCCTGATATGAGCCAGCTGATTAAGTGTGTCTGGTACAGCGACCTTTCGTGGCAGACTTGTGGACTGCAATCCCAGTTGTCAACGAAACCCCCCACCCACCCTTAATATTCCATGTCTCGGGAGTGCCAGTGATTCCCAGGGGGAAATTTCTCATAAGGCTGCTTCTTGCAAGGAGGATGTCTAGTTGCTGGAGTTACCGAGAATTGAAGTGCTGCGTGAAATGATGAGGGTCCTCTGATTTTCTTAGGCTGAGCGTTCTTGTTTCATTTATTAAGGACCATCTATGCGCAGTAATTTGTAAAGTAATGGTATCAATTGAGCGCTTTCAGTGAAATCTGACCTCGAATGGAGATTCCGGTGTTGTTTTAGGTGGAAGAGGGGAAGGGAGAGAGAGAGGGGTGGGAGGGAGGGAGAGAAAGAGAGAGAGAGAGAGAGAGAGAGAGAGAGAGAGAGAGAGAGGGAGGGAGAGAGAGAGGGAGAGAGAGAGAGAGAGAGAGAGAGAGGGAGAGAGGGAGAGAGAGAGAGGGGGGGGGGAAACAGAGAAATAGAGAGAGATAAATAGAGAATATATATATATATATATATATATATATAGAGAGAGAGAGAGAGAGAGAGAGATTGATTCATTGATTGATTTCTTTATTGCGGCAGACGACCCGTCATGACAATAAAACTTGCATGTACATACGTAGAACAAGAACATTTTATGTACACATGTAAAATCAGGACAGTTGTCGAATAACAATTTGAAATACAATAAATTCAAATGAATCTGTAATGAAACACATGCTTGCAGACATGATCTTATATAATACATTAATCATATTTACTATGCTCATCGCAACATTGTACAATCATCGACAGTGTACTTGGTGCACAACAAGAACATTTGTTGTACCGACTTGTCAGCATGATAATAATGTACATTCTATCTTGCATTTGTAACATTTTACACATAATTGTCGTCAAGGTTAATAGCTCTCTCACAACGAAGTTTAAAAGCGTAAAATATATACATTGAAACGTCTCGTGTTTTCCTTATTTCACCTCCGTTTATTAGCTGTGCCATGTCCGCATATCTTGCTTGTTGCAGGTGCTTTGAAAGATGTATTTCTCTTAAAATGGTCATATATATGACAATAAATTAAAAAATGACTTTCGTCCTCATACTCTTAACAAAATGGAAACAATCTGCATCATGTGCGGGATTAGGTAAGTTTGCCCCAGTGCAAAATTTCTTACACGAATACGTACATATGCATCCCTAAATTTTTAAATATTTATTTAATTCAGATAACTTTCACACCGTAATGTGTGCTTAAAAGACCTGCAGAAAGCAAACCAGTCACTTTCATTCATTTTCATGTGCCATTCCTGTTGGGAGCAGTCACGGAGCCTCTGTCTCAGTGATCGTATAAAACTTCTCATGTGTAAGCTCACCATTTGACCACCCATAGGTAAATCCCAGTGTTGACAAACATCTTTCAACTGAATTAGCCCAATTTAACTTTGCACACACGTTTTCTCTCAGTAGCATTAAGTAGGCCTGATTTAGCAGTCTGTTTACCGACATCCTGCTCAACCGTAACCAGTACCTTACTGCCCGAACAGTAGTGGCGATGAACAGAGGATACCAACCCAACTCACCACTGCACATCACATTTGGCGTTTTTATAGATACATTGAGAAAGCGCTTGCATGCAAACATGTGCGCTGTCTCTATGGTTTCTCTTGCCTCCAATCGACACAATTCGGATCCATACAATAAAGAAGGCTGTATTTGGGCATCGTACTTACGGAAAAAGACCGCTGTATTCACAGTGCGGAGTTGCCACATTGCCTTAATCAGCTGTACAGTTTTCTTCTTGGCTGTTACTGAGAGGCTGTCGAGAGCAGAAATTATCGACAATTTAGTAGTGAGTACATATCCTAAATAGTTATACTCGTTTACGACTTATAGTTCTGTACCTCCAAGAGACCACCTTTCCCCCGGCCAAGAAATCCGCCCCTACGGAAGACCATGACCTTTGTCTTGTCAGTATTAACACGAAGGCCTAGTCTTTCGGAAGCGTGGTACAAATGATCTATCTGGCACTGTAGGCCAACTGGAGTTGTAGAAATAGTACAATGTCATTAGCAAAGATAAGGAAAAACATTTCTGACATCCCAGGCAGTAGCTGTACACCATGACGCCCGTGTGTGCGAATGTACCTTGCAATATACTCAATGAACATATAAAAAATTATCGGGTACGCCAACTGAGCAGTCAAAGAAATCTGACTGGTACCATTCCACCGTACGCAAGCTTGCACTTGTGTATAAACAGATTTTAGCATTCTCAAGAATTTTGTTGATAGCCTTGACTCCGCCAACACTGTTCAGAGCCAGGCTCTGTCAACGGAGTCAAAGGCCTTCCGGTAGTCAACAAACGCAACGAAGAGTTTTCCTCTACTGCTACCGTACACATGCTTGACTGCAAGAGAATGAAGAGTAAAAATATGATCAGTGTATAATGACCCTCCCGAAACCTTGCTTGATCTATACTGATCGACATCGATGCCCATTGTCAATATATCACTTTCCTTTAGAATGCAATAACGGTCATAAAAACCGCTGGCGCTGAACCTCCAGGTTTTGGCATATTTTAAAAAAATGTAAAAAAAGATCGGGTTCGACCCCGCAATCTCTCTAGAAAAGAGGGGGAAAACACACACACACACATAAAAACACAAAAACCCAGGTCGGGTTCGAACCCACAACCTCTCGAAAAAAGAGAAGAAAAAAAAGTTTCAGCGCAGAATCAAACCTGGTCATGCATGACCAAGAGACGAACGCTCTACCAGCTGAGCCATTAGAGAATTGCTATGATGGAGTGTTTGTAAAGCATGTAAATCCATTTCTAAGGTATTGGCCCAGGAACAATCGACCATAGATTTAAAACATGATGGATAGGTTCAGGAAAGCTCCTATTATGACATGTTTTGTTTTCCTTTGGCATGTCATAGACGCTGAATTAACACTCACACAGTCACACAGAGGAGGAAGTGTATTATACTTTATAGATGTTCACACCAGACATGTGCATGTGTGGTACTGCTACCGAGTACCGTCGTTCTACAAGCAACGAGTCAATCCTGATAACACGATGCATAACTGGTAGGTTTTTAGGCTAGATTTGCTTTGAAAAGTTGCAGAAAATCTTATGGTGGTTACAATCTGAAGGTATAACAAGTTTTGACAAGGAAAAAATCAAGCAACTATAACCATTCTGACCGTTGTCAGCCATGTTTGCAGAAGCTCCTAATCTCGCTGGAAACAAGATTTCATACTCTTGTCGTGGAACCAAACGACGAAAAGATTGACCTGATTTTTCAATACAAACACTATTCATTTTGTTGTTTAGACTGCAAGTGTAACTTTTCTGACTTGCGTTCCAATCAACACATTTTTGACCTAGTGGACATGTACTCGATTAATTGACTCGATTAAATTGAACTGATGTATTTGATATACATTTGTATTAATCCTGAAAAATTAGGAAATCATACTTCATTCATTCGAGCATTAGTCTTGACAGCATTCAGCGGACGAAGTAAACATCAATCTACTTCAACCATAACGTAAGTGCGAGTTGCAGACGAAACTATCACCGTCACATGACACGGTGACGCCGAATGTCAAATCACTGCTATTTTACGGTCGAAATAATCGGAGAAAGTCTGAATAATCTGAGAAAGAAAATCGAATTGGTTTATTATGTGTATGAATACGAGTTTTTTTAATCGACTTCGGTCAATTTCGCGCTGCCTTGCAGTGATGATTTGAATACGAAGCAGTCGTCTGCAAGGCGAAAATGATCTCGAAGCCAGCAAAGCCGAAGTTTCGACCATGAATGGAAAAAATCGTATTACGACCGTCAACCACTTTCTCTTCAAACCTCGATTCTGAAAATTTGATACATTCAATCGGACCTAACTTTCAGTTAGTGTGCAAAATCTCAAGGAAATCCGTCCAGTAGTTTTTGAGATATAAGCCGTGGAGTCGGGACAGGCAGACAGACAGACAGACAGACACACACACACACACACACACACACACACACACACACACACACACACACACACACACACACACACACACACACACACACAGACAGATAAAGTCTGTAGGACCTCCAGTAAACCATGAGGGATAATTCTTTCTCCTTTACCAGTGTTCTCAAATTCAGTGTTCGTCATTAAACAGCTTCAAAAAAAGAATTGACACGATGTTCAAAGACTACATGTACTGTGATGATGTTGGCCACCCGCTGCTGTTGCCACGTATACCACTCTCTGCCACTCATAAGCCACCAGAAGAAAAGTATAGAGAATACACACGATCTTTTAAGATCGTTAGAACTAGGGTAGTAAAAAGTGAGAGTAGCCATAAGTACTGATCAAAAGATCAGATAAAGGTCTCGCGGCCTAAGACATCTGAGGACATACTAGGCCTGGTAAAAGACCAGCTAGTATCCATAAGAACAATAAAAATACAGCCAGAGAACTACCAGAATCCGCGATAGGCCCTGGACGCCTAAGCAAGCCGAAGAATTCTATTCTATTCTATTCTATTGACCCTCCTTCAAAAATCTCCTCGTAAATGACGTCACGTTATACGACGTCAAATGATCACGTCACAAATTTTGCAAAATGGAGTCTGTTGAATCATTTTCAATGAAACACCAAAATGTAAAAAAGTCACTTTCTTTTCAAACCTCGATTCTGAAAATTTGATAATATTGAATGGGACCTAACTTCCAGTCAGTGTGCAAAATCTCAAGGAAATCCGTCCAGTAGTTTTTGAGATATAGGCCGTGGAGACGGGACAGACACACACACACACACACAGACAGACTAATAAAAACCGCTGGCGCTGAACCTCCAGGTTTTGGCACACACAAAAAATTGGGTTCAAACCCGCAATCTCTTGAGAAAAGAGGGGGGGAAAAACACACACAAAAACACACAAAACAGGTCGGGTTCGAAAAAAGTTTCAGCGCGGATTCGAATCCGTTCACGCATGACCTAACGTTACAATTGTCCAGCGCTTTACCATCTGAGCCATTCATTTGGCAACTGACGTTACTACGTGTTTGTAAAGGAATTATAACGTTCTTTTCTGTAAACTCCCTCGCTTCATATTTTGCACTGTAAATTGTTTTAAAATGGATGATAGTTCATGAAATTTGAGGGGTCTTGTACATTTTAGGATACTTAAGGTCTATTTCTGCCAAGTTTATTATCGATTCACTGCCATTAGGCCAAGCCAACAGACTACCAGTACCAAGTTGTTGCGCTTAAGTCAGGACAGACAGAACGAACGAACGAACTTTATTTTACAAGGGTAGTGAATTAGGCAGTATTGCCTTTCTTACTTACATTCAGCCCTTGAGGCAAAATATTCAAATGTGGTAAGAGAGAGAGAGAGAGAGAGAGAGAGAGAAAGAGAGATACAGAGAGAGAGAGACAGAGAGAGAGACAGAGAGAGAGACAGAGAGAGAGACAGAGAGAGAGACAGAGACAGAGAGAGAGACAGAGAGAGAGGGTGGGAGGGGAGCTGGGAAAAGGGGAGGAAGGGAAGAGAGAATGAGAGTAAGATGGTGGGTGGGAGAGAGAGAGAGAGAGAGAGAGAGAGAACGAACGAACGAACGAACGAACGAACTTTATTTTACAAGGGTAGTGAATTAGGCAGTAGTGCCTTTCTTACATTCAGCCCTTGAGGCAGAGAGAGAGTGAGAGTAGCCATAAGTACTGATCAAAAGATCAGAAAGGCCTCGCAGCCTAAGACATCTGAGGACATATTTATCTATCTAAATTAATTCTCCTATAAACTGTCCTCGCAAATGACGTCACGTTATTGATGACGTCGCACATGTTGGAATTTCGCCATTCCTCCCCAGGTGTTTCGAACTTCTGGCATATAGAATCGAAAATCTCCTCGCAAATGACGTCACTTTATTCGACGTCAAATGATAACGTCACAGAGTTTGCAAAATGGAGTCCGTTGAATCGTTTTCATTAAAACACCAACATGTAAAAAAGTCACTTTCTTTTCAAACCTCGATTCTGAAAATTTGATAATATTGAATGGGACCTAACTTCCAGTCAGTGTGCAAAATCTCAAGGAAATCCGTCCAGTAGTTTTTGAGATATAGGCCGTGGAGACGGGACAGACACACAGACCCACAGACAGACTAATAAAGTCTGTAGGACCTCCAGTAAACCTGGAGGGATAAAGTCTGTAGGACCTCCAGTAAACCTGGAGGGATAAAGTTTTCGATATGTTGTGTTCGTCTGTTAAACAATCCCGGAATGAACACAAATTCTGATCTAGCAGTTGTGAAGGAGCGGACTAGTCAGAAGCTCTTATCTTAATGCACGTTTCACATATAATTCAACATGAATATTAGTATTTGCACATTTCCACTTTATATTTCTATGTAGGTTTCTTGCAGTACGTTTATGGGCGCTTCTGGTAAAAAAAATCATGCGTTGCTCGTGCTACGATCCATGCACGCTTTACTGTAGCAGAGTGCAGCAGGAACGCGCACACGTCTACAGTCAACGAGTACAGTTCAGGCTTTCATCATTTTGTTAGTAGTGGGAGAAAATAAAAAGATAGCATCGAAAATCGAGAATAGAAAATCCGTCATAGAACGTTATGTCGCTTTATAGTAAGCGAAATCCGACGGATTCAGAATCGAAACACGAGGTAGCGGCCAAAGCGTCAATCGAAGTACCGCGCAGTAACAACAGCGAGAACGGCTCACCAATTTCACAAATCATTTGCAGAATAAAGCGTACTCATATTTAATACAGCTGGATAACACTTAGCAGATGCTGAAGATATTTTCGTCCAGTACAGCTAAGTGACGGTTGATGTAGGCTTGTGCCTGCCGGAAATCGTCGACGAAACCGCCACGTTGTCAGATCCAGTAGGCCTACATAACTCAAGCACTAAAACCACACAATTCAAATATCACATCCCAAAATGCTTTGTAGATTACACACTGCATTCCTCGATTGTTGTAAAGTCACTGACAGAAGTGTACTAAACCGACGGTTGCCTCAACTTCGATGCATGGGTCGCAAGTTGAGGAGCCTTCGCTAACGCGTCCGTCCTCGCCGGTGCCTCGGTCGCTTATGAGCGAGAGAGAGAGAGAGAGAGAGAGAGAGAGAGAGAGAGAGACAGACAGACAGAGAGAGAGACAGAGAGAGAGAGAGAGAGAGAGACAGAGAGACAGACATTGAAAGAGATAGAAACAGAGACAGACAGAGACAGACAGAGACAGAGACAGACAGACAGGGAGAGAGGGGTGGGGGTGGGGTTGAGAGGGAGACAGACTGAGAGATACACAGAGGGGGAGGGGGGACAGGCATGCAGACAAGAAGACAGAGAGCAGACAGGCAGGCAGGCAGGCAGGCAGACAGACACATGCCGAGAGGAATCGAAGAAAATTCCGACAAGGAGGTAAAAAGTGTTGCTGACGCTTGGTCGCACACAAACGCACACGCACCCATGCGTCCGTGGGTTTCGTCAGGACGCCATGTGTGAAATGGACGTAACCCCTGGCATTCTGGTGCACGCCATAGAAAAGGGCTTGTCGCTGAACGTGCAATCGATCTCAGTAAGGGCAGAGAACAGAGAGAATACACAAGTACGCTTTTACCGTTCGTTCGCGCCAGCTCAGAAACCAAATGAAACTTTAATTAGGTAAGTGCATGGCATTAGCGCTTCGATGCCTTCTAGCAAGAAAGTGTGTTCATCCCTCTGCTTGAAAGCCAACCGAGTTCTGAGAGAAAGTAGGCTTTTAATGCGCTTTAAGGCTCATGGATCGTTCTAATCTGAATCTTTAGTTAGTAAGAACGAAAAATGACTTTCCACTAAGACAAATTCCAGAGACATGTGTCGAGTAGCTTTCATTTGGTATTTTTGTGATTGTTCATTTATCGGACTTTAGGGTTCCATCTCGAAATCTGTGAAGCGTCACCATTACACCCATGGTTAAGCAGCAGTGTTGGTACATCAGCCGGGTGTTGGTTTGCCAGTAGGGGGTGTTGGTTTGCCAGTAGGGGGTGTTGGTTTGCCAGTAGGGGGTGTTGGTTTGCCAGTAGGGGGTGTTGGTTTGCCAGTAGGGGGTGTTGGTTTGCCAGTAGGGGGTGTTGGTTTGCCAGTAGGGGGTGTTGGTTTGCCAGTAGGGGGTGTTGGTTTGCCAGTAGGGGTGTTGGTTTGCCAGTAGGGGTGTTGGTTTGCCAGTAGGGGTGTTGGTTTGCCAGTAGGGGTGTTGGTTTGCCAGTAGGGGTGTTGGTTTGCCAGTAGGGGTGTTGGTTTGCCAGTAGGGGTGTTGGTTTGCCAGTAGGGGTGTTGGTTTGCCAGTAGGGGTGTTGGTTTGCCAGTAGGGGGTGTTGGTTTGCCAGTAGGGGGTGTTGGTACATCAGTCGGGTGTTGGTTTGCCAGTAGGGGTGTTGGTTTGCCAGTAGGGGTGTTGGTTTGCCAGTAGGGGTGTTGGTTTGCCAGTAGGGGTGTTGGTTTGCCAGTAGGGGTGTTGGTTTGCCAGTAGGGGTGTTGGTTTGCCAGTAGGGGTGTTGGTTTGCCAGTAGGGGTGTTGGTTTGCCAGTAGGGGGTGTTGGTTTGCCAGTAGGGGGTGTTGGTTTGCCAGTAGGGGGTGTTGGTACATCAGTCGGCTGTTGGTTTGCCAGTAGGGGTGTTGGTTTGCCAGTAGGGGGTGTTGGTTTGCCAGTAGGGGGTGTTGGTACATCAGTCGGCTGTTGGTTTGCCAGTAGGGGTGTTGGTTTGCCAGTAGGGGTGTTGGTTTGCCAGTAGGGGTGTTGGTTTGCCAGTAGGGGGTGTTGGTACATCAGTCGGCTGTTGGTTTGCCAGTAGGGGTGTTGGTTTGCCAGTAGGGGGTGTTGGTTTGCCAGTAGGGGGTGTTGGTTTGCCAGTAGGGGGTGTTGGTTTGCCAGTAGGGGGTGTTGGTTTGCCAGTAGGGGGTGTTGGTTTGCCAGTAGGGGTGTTGGTTTGCCAGTAGGGGTGTTGGTTTGCCAGTAGGGGTGTTGGTTTGCCAGTAGGGGTGTTGGTTTGCCAGTAGGGGTGTTGGTTTGCCAGTAGGGGTGTTGGTTTGCCAGTAGGGGTGTTGGTTTGCCAGTAGGGGTGTTGGTTTGCCAGTAGGGGTGTTGGTTTGCCAGTAGGGGTGTTGGTTTGCCAGTAGGGGGTGTTGGTACATCAGTCGGGTGTTGGTTTGCCAGTAGGGGTGTTGGTTTGCCAGTAGGGGTGTTGGCTTGCCAGTAGGGGTGTTGGTTTGCCAGTAGGGGTGTTGGTTTGCCAGTAGGGGTGTTGGTTTGCCAGTAGGGGTGTTGGTTTGCCAGTAGGGGTGTTGGTTTGCCAGTAGGGGTGTTGGTTTGCCAGTAGGGGTGTTGGTTTGCCAGTAGGGGGTGTTGGTTTGCCAGTAGGGGTGTTGGTTTGCCAGTAGGGGGTGTTGGTACATCAGTCGGCTGTTGGTTTGCCAGTAGGGGTGTTGGTTTGCCAGTAGGGGGTGTTGGTTTGCCAGTAGGGGGTGTTGGTACATCAGTCGGCTGTTGGTTTGCCAGTAGGGGTGTTGGTTTGCCAGTAGGGGTGTTGGTTTGCCAGTAGGGGGTGTTGGTTTGCCTGTAGGGGGTGTTGGTACATCAGTCGGCTGTTGGTTTGCCAGTAGGGGTGTTGGTTTGCCAGTAGGGGGTGTTGGTTTGCCAGTAGGGGGTGTTGGTTTGCCAGTAGGGGTGTTGGTTTGCCAGTAGGGGGTGTTGGTTTGCCAGTAGGGGGTGTTGGTACATCAGCCGGGTGTTGGTTTGCCAGTAGGGGGTGTTGGTACATCAGTCGGCTGTTGGTTTGCCAGTAGGGGGTGTTGGTTTGCCAGTAGGGGGTGTTGGTACATCAGTCGGCTGTTGGTTTGCCAGTAGGGGGTTTGGTTTGCCAGTAGGGGGTGTTGGTACATCAGTCGGCTGTTGGTTTGCCAGTAGGGGGTGTTGGTTTGCCAGTAGGGATGTTGGTTTGCCAGTAGGGGGTGTTGGTACATCAGTCGGCTGTGGGTTTGCCAGTAGGGGGTGTTGGTTTGCCAGTAGGGGGTGTTGGTACATCAGTCGGCTGTTGGTTTGCCAGTAGGGGGTGTTGGTACATCAGTCGGCTGTTGGTTTGCCAGTAGGGGGTGTTGGTTTGCCAGTAGGGGTGTTGGTTTGCCAGTAGGGGGTGTTGGTACATCAGTCGGCTGTTGGTTTGCCAGTAGGGGGTGTTGGTTTGCCAGTAGGGGGTGTTGGTACATCAGTCGGCTGTTGGTTTGCCAGTAGGGGGTGTTGGTTTGCCAGTAGGGGTGTTGGTTTGCCAGTAGGGGGTGTTGGTTTGCCAGTAGGGGTGTTGGTTTGCCAGTAGGGGGTGTTGGTTTGCCAGTAGGGGGTGTTGGTACATCAGCCGGGTGTTGGTTTGCCAGTAGGGGGTGTTGGTACATCAGTCGGCTGTTAGTTTGACAGTAGGGGTGTTGGTTTGCCAGTAGGGGGTGTTGGTACATCAGTAGGGGTGTTGGTTTGCCAGTAGGGGTGTTGGTTTGCCAGTAGGGGTGTTGGTTTGCCAGTAGGGGGTGTTGGTTTGCCAGTAGGGGGTGTTGGTTTGCCAGTAGGGGGTGTTGGTACATCAGTCGGCTGTTAGTTTGCCAGTAGGGGTGTTGGTTTGCCAGTAGGGGGTGTTGGTACATCAGTAGGGGTGTTGGTTTGCCAGTAGGGGGTGTTGGTACATCAGTCGGCTGTTGGTTTGCCAGTAGGGGTGTTGGTTTGCCAGTAGGGGTGTTGGTTTGCCAGTAGGGGGTGTTGGTACATCAGTCGGCTGTTGGTTTGCCAGTAGGGGGTGTTGGTTTGCCAGTAGGGGTGTTGGTTTGCCAGTAGGGGGTGTTGGTACATCAGTCGGCTGTTGGTTTGCCAGTAGGGGGTGTTGGTTTGCCAGTCTGATAAGATCGACCAATCAGAATGTTGGTTCAGCAGTTGGGGTGTTGCTTCACCAATCAGTTATGGTTCACTAGTCTGGGTTTTGGATCGCCGGTCTAATTGTGTTGGCTTACTAATCAGGTTCACTAGTCTGGTTACTTTCACCAAATAGGGTATTTGTTTACTAGTCTGGTTACATTAATCAATTAGTGTATTGTTTACTAGTCTGGTTACTTTCACCAATTAGTGTATTGTTCACTAGTCTGGTTATATTTACCAATCAGGGTATTGGCTCACTAGTCCGGTGACATTCTGTCGCGTTTTTGTTTACCTTGACTTGATTAGTTGACAGTTCCTCCCCAAAGAACGACGTAGTCGTCTAAGGGAAAGGTAACCACGATAAACAAATAGTTTACAGACTAAACTAAACCACCACTCCTTGGGGGGACACACACAAACATCAAGCAATGCCAGAAACGCAATTGAATACAAACCACTGATTCAGGATTTAAAAATAACAATGAATTTATTCAAACACAAACCCTTCCCCGCAGCACAAGTACCGCAAAGGACAGGGTAGGTAGGTGGTAATGGAAAACAAAAGAAAAGCACCCAGAACAAGTCAGGGTAGCGGGAGAGATGGAGTACCTCCGCTTCCTGTACAAAGTTTGGGAAAAATAAACAACAACAACAACAATCCCAAAAATAGAGAAATGAGAAACAAGTCAAAAATGGTCAACTCATACACTGAATCAATTTCCTAAGTCACCGGTGACTAGGTTGATGTAACTAGTGTACTGGAAAAAAACAATCTCCATTTCTCCACTCTCTCTCAACATTTGACCAGAAACTGAAATTAAATCAGCAAGCAGAACTGGCAAGAAATATACATCCCTTTCCACCACTCGTTCTGAGATGCCCCCTCAGAACGATAAGAATGTAGACACACAATTGAAGTGAAACAAACACTAGGACATGACAACCGAGTCACTCCTACTTCAAATTGCAAACAGTCTCCAAGCATTCAACAAACCCCTGTTTGTTAAATAACAATACTCTGAAACTTCCCCAAAAAGACCCAATCCAAACACAATCTCCACCTAGAAGATTTTACAGAACTTACTCCGATTTATCACGATCAGAGTTACTTTGAACCAACCCCTTTCAACAACCTCAGCCGTCATTGCATATCAATGAACCCCTGAACCCCTGTTAAACTCCTCCCCCCTTCCCCTCTAGCCGTGACGTGTTTCCGCCCAAACGTCGGACTAGTGGAAAGTAAACAAACCGACTCGCTCCGCGTGCAAACCTCTCTTTCACGCGTCACCCTCCTTCGCTCGCTAGTTCACACGAACTGTCACCCTCCGAGCAGACACAATGTTAACGCAACATGTGAAGAAACAATGAAAAGGTTTTCTTACCCCCCCTTTTCGCTGTCATGGACTCTCTCTCTCAGTCCGGGAGATTCCACTCCAGATCCAACTTACCCGACACACGCTGTCAGAATTCCGTAAGTAGGAAAAAACACAACAAATCTCGCATAAATCCCCATGTGACCGTTTACCCCCTCCCACTCTTCAGTCCCTTGAAAGAAGAAGTCAGTCTCTGAATCCAACTCAGATAAATATAAGAAGAAACACAGTTCTCCAGGAGTCACTGGTAAACCACTACAAATGAACGCGTATTCAACGCTCCCGGTGTCACATCAAAACAGGTAGGCACCCTTAGATTCCGCCCCTCTCCTGTTACGAGATTCCACTGACTCATAAGCACCTTGCTCACTACACCAAGTCAGTCAAGTTCAGAGAAAAGCTTTGCTGAACTTTCGGCAGGTAACCCCAAGTCTCTCCAAGTCAGTGTGACAAATATCATCCTACGTAAGAATCAAATTATCTATCACGCCTGCTCCTGTTGTATGTCACTACCTACAACCAATGAGTAGCACATCGACACCGCCTCTCGCGAGTGTGCGTGCAGACACCCCTCAACACCCCCCTGCCTCTATCAAATCTTACCCTGGATCGATAGGCCACTACTCGAGTGGACTTCACACCCAAACCGTAGGTGTGTTTCGTTTAGACCCCTACCAAAGCTTCTATGCCAGTCTCAAACGAAATCGCAGCCACCGTGGCTAACGAAGAAATTGTACTTGCAACTTGTAGAACCGTCACAGTTGCAGAGGAGACGCCCATGCGTCCCGCCACGTCGCTCTCTCAGCCTCGCGCTAGACTCCGTGTCAGCGCAGCGTCGTCAGGAACGACCAGGTGCTCATCAGACGAGCGGAGTCCACCCGTGTAGACTCGAACGTAGATAGGTACAAGAAGGTAGGAACGCCCAGTAGACACTCAGTCAAGCGGTCAAACAATCAGCAATCAGCAATCCGTAGCTGAGCAGCAGCTGAGTAGCAGCCGAGTAGCAGCAGAGTAGCCTGCAACACATGACCGTACGATCCCCGATAAGAGACTACTCCTCTCCCCCCTCTGAATTCACTCGTGCGAGAATTAAACATTTAACGACGCGCCCGGCTCAGACGCCTTAGTTGAAAAATCCTTACTTGCGCTCCCAGGCGAGAGAAATTGAATTAAATATGTCTCATATTCTCATGGAGTGAATCACGAAACATTCCCCAGTGAAAGTAGGCATCTTTCCCACAGATTTACTTTAACTCCGAGACATAATTCAATCAAGCGGACGAATGACCTATTTCCCATCCCGACAATAGTCAATCACCCTACCCATGGCAAAAGAGTAAAAATGGCGAAGCGGTTCATTACCTCAGAATTCCCAGGCTGTGGTATGTCCATAGAACTTCGCTCTAGCCATTAGAAGATCCTCCTTCCATTCTCATGTGTCCCAACCCAGCACGGGTTGACACAGAGAAATTCTACAAGCGAATCGACTTCGCTCGCAAAGCTGCCCGCGCAGCTTTAACCGTTAGCGGCATAGACCTATGCGCGCCCCATCCATCCATCCAAGTCGACGGAGTTGAACTGATTGGAAAGACGCCTTCGAGCTCCGAAGTTGCCTATCCCACGTGATCATTGTCCAACCCGTAATGAGAATTTTCCCGCCTCAAGAACTTGGCCCAATCAGTGTCTTACAAACTTTCGCGGCTAAAGACCCGTGTCGAACTAGGTGAGGCCCCCGTGCGGCATTCCTCACGCCCCCTGATATGACACCCCAACCCCTTTCCGAGTGACGCAGTACCCCCCTGTCACTCAAAGTTCTACCGCTATGCGCCAAACAGCCGTTTGAACGCATTTACTGATTAGGTTTTCTACGCTGGCAATTCAATCGCACCTCATAACGACATTTAACCACACAATCATTCTAATCACTCCTGTCGCACCTGTGACACATTCACCAATTAGTGTATTGTTTACTAGTCTGGTTACATTTACCAATCAGGGTATTGTTCACAAGTCTGCTTACATTCACCAATTAGTGTATTGGTCCCTAGTCTGGTTACATTCACCAGTCAGAATATTGCTTTTTTGGTCTGGAACTAACCACCAGTCAGGGTATCGGTTTACTAATCTGGTACACTTCAGTAATCAGGATATTTGTTTATTAAACTGGTACAAATCCTCAGTCAGGGTATCGGTTTACTAATCTAGTACAATTCAGTAATCAGGATGTTTGTTTATTAAACTGGTATATATCCTCAGTCAAAGTATCGGTTTACTAATCTAGTACCATTCAGTAATCAGGATGTTAGTTTATTAAACTGGTACAATTCATCAGTCAGGGTATCGGTTTACTAATCTAGTACAATTCAGTAATTAGGATGTTTGTTTATTAAACTGGTACAAATCCTCAGTCAGGGTATCGGTTTACTAATCTGGCACTATTCATTAGTCAATTCATAAGTCAGGGTATCGGTTTACCAGTTTGGGTGTAGGATTACCAATCTGATTGTGACAGTTCACCAGACTGGGCTGACTCACTTAACGAGGGAAGAGACTGGAACATACAACGCTATTAAAAAGTCTACAAACTGCGCAGCGGTGGTTTCTTTTTTATTCAGTTTAGAATGGGTGCCCATTTTCCCGACAAACAATTTTAGGTGTTTTAGAATGATTGAATTTCCAGCATGGCTGTTTTGAGAAAACATTTCTTCCACTTTTTTAAGAAATACGGTAATAAACAGCACCATTCTAAAATACCCAGAAACAGTTCCATTCTGTTCCAGTCTTTCTCTATGTGGAAAGTTCACATGGTTGTTCGGTGCATGTGCCAATCTGTTCGTGCTTACACCTGTCAGTGCATCTACTCTTTCGTGCATTTAAAGTGAATCGGAAAGAGACTGCGGCCTGAAGATCGAGATCTGCTCCAAAGTTAGCCAACCACGCCTGAAGCTACCAAGCTACCGAGCCACCAAGCCACCAAGCCACCAAGCCACCAACCAGGAACACACCAAGCTACTAAGCTAAAAAGCTACCAAGCTACTAAGCTACCGAGCCACCAAGCTACCGATCCACCAAGCTACCAAGCCACCAAACCACCATGCTACCGAGCCACCAAGCTACCAAGCCATCAAGCCACCAAGCAAGGAAGCCACCAAGCTACTAAGCCATCAAGCTACCAAGCCACCAAGCTACTAAGCTACCGAGCCACCAAGCTACCAAACTACTAAGCAAGGAAGCCACCATGCTACCAAGCCACCAAGCTAGCAAGCTATTAAGCTACCGAGCCATCAAGCTACCAAGCAACCAAGCAACCAAGCCACCATGCTACCAAGCCACCATGCTACCAAGCCACCAAGCTACCAAGCTACCAAGCCACTATGCCACCAAGCAACCAAGCCACCAAGCAACCAAGCCAGGAAACCACCAAGCCACCATGCTACCAAGCCAGGAAACCACCAAGCCACCATGCTACCAAGCCACCATGCTACCAAGCCACCAAGCTACCAAGCAACTAAGCCACCAAGCAACCAAGCTAGGAACCACCAAGCCACCATGCTACCAAGCCACCAAGCTACCAAGCAACTAAGCCACCAAGCAACCAAGCTAGGAAACTACCAAGCCAGGATACCGCCTAGCCACCAAGCCAGGAAGCCACCAAGCTACCAAGACACCAAGCCACCATGCTACCAAGCCACCATGCTACCAAGCCACCAAGCTACCAAGCAACTAAGCCACCAAGCAACCAAGCTAGGAAACTACCAAGCCAGGAAACCGCCTAGCCACTAAGCCAGGAAGCCACCAAGCTACCAAGACACCAAGCCACCATGCCAGGAAGCCACCAAGTCACCATAAGCTTGCCACGCCCGAAGCCCCGGGAGACATTGTCAAGCTCCACTAACTCCACGAGAGCGCACGCTCGCACTAAACAACCCTTTTCAGGGCCAGCCAATATTTCACGAGAGAATACAATGTCGGGCGTGCTGTCACGACTCTGTTTAATTGATAACTCAGTCCGACCCCGGCAGTCCCCCATCCCCAACCTTTTTTTTTCTTGTAGTGAGAGGGGGGGGGGGGGTTGTGTGTTTGAATCGACTACATTTGATGTCTAGGGGTATCTTCTCAAGCTCTTCGACTCTGACTGCATGACCACCTAACCACGAGGTTTTCTGACTGCATGACTGACAGCAGTAACTGTTGACAGTCGACAGTGTAACACTGAGAAGCACGACTACCTTGCAACATAACCAGCAGTACGACCAATTCTGCCAGTCTGACTGACAGTGACACTAAAAACAAAACCTACTGACTACATAAATAATCGTGAGAATGTTGACGGACTAATTCTGGCAATGTGACTGGCGGCATGACACTGATAACGTGAGCTACCAAGCACGGATCCAACAGCGTGAATCTCGGTAGACTAAGTTTGACAGAGCAACTCTGATAAGGAGATCTACTTAGCACATGACTAGGAGCGTAAATCTTTAAGTACTGACTCTGACAGTGTGAGTGATAACGGGACTCTGATTACAAAACCAAATAAGCACAAGTAACAACAACAGCATGAATCTTGACAGACTGATATGATTTTTCAGTGTCATCGACAGCGTGACTGATTACAAAACTTACTAACCACACAATTGGAAGCGCGAATCTTGAACTATTCAGACAACTTAATTGACAGAGAGTGAAGCTGATGACGTGATCACCTTTAATAACATGACTGACAGTGTGTATCATACAGGGTTGATTCTGGCTTGTGTGACTGTCACGGTGTCTTTCACAGCATGGTCCATCGGCATGACACTTGACTGTGAGATGTAGTTTTGACCGACCAATTCCATGACTAGCAGCACCAATCTTGACGGCCTGATGTTAACAGTGACCTCTAGTGGCAAAGTTAGCGTTACACATGACAGCTTTCTCCGTTCCCTGGCCCTCAGGCTGTCACTAAGGCAGTGAGGCGTGAATACTGCATGGCTGCCATCCTCTCTCAGCCACAGGCAAAACTCTAGTAAGCGCAGCCAAACGTGCATGTCGCCGTCAGTGAGGAAGAGGAGTTTATCTTTTGTGATAGGCGAGTTTCTCTCGTGGGAAAATATCACTTTAACATGTCACAAATGAGGACGGTTCAAGTTACTATGCTTATTTTAAAACATTATGACTTGAGGTAGTTGAACCCAGTTTTTTAAAAGTCATTATTGTGAAAAATGGTCAAAAATATGTTTTTCAAATCACTTTGTAGTAAATTCAATGTAGAATATGACTGTATGGTTTGTCCCTGGGGGAAATATATATTTGATCGTAAAACTTTGCGAGGATGACATAAACTGTCAGCTGTCATAATGAGGAATGAGAGCTTCAAATGCAGGATTCTCATTTTCCAGGTTTTCACCGCTATGTGTTAGATTTCAGACATCATATCTCTGTGCTCTGAAGTTTGGCTTTCTTCAAGCTTGGTATACTTGGTTCATATAGCCTGCCTCATGGGATGACCCATAATCCAAACTGTGTCTTCCTGTATGTGGAAGTTACAGGATCATGAATATGTAATTAGCGACTTGGATGTAACTTCGGATGAAAATTTGTGTTAATATGAAATGCTCAAAGTAGTTGTCTTTATTTTGGGTCAGGGCATGCTACACTATGCTGGATTCTCCCGTAGAGTGCGACGGATGAGTAGGCAGACAGGTCATTTGAAATGTGACTTCATGTGATAATGAAGGCCACTTCTGAAGGCACAGCATGGGAAAACCTCTGCCGCTCTCTTTTCTGTGGAATAGCGCCTGCTCTACTTTCCTCGAAGGTCTTGACATAATTGTAGCAGAGGTGTTTCTACAGAGACCTGTCTTGTGCCCGAGCCTCCCAGCTTTTCGTGTCCATGCCACACGCTTTGAGATGCTTGTGCTCGCCGACCTCAGGTTGGGACTTTGTAATTACTGCCTCTATCTCTGTGATAAGTTATGACGCAGGACAGATGTGGTCTTTAAGTGCTTCTTCGTGTTAATTTGTTTCATCAGCATTTCACGTTGTGTTCACTTTGATCTCTGCCCTTGTAAAAACTGAACAATAGGACTCAGTACCTGGCAGAAAACTAATTTGTGCGCGAACAGCACAATCAATTTACGAATATCGGTGAGTGGAATTCTTCGATTAAATTCAATTCCGTAAGATCTCGTAAGACTTTGACAAGAAAAGACTCAACTGACAATAACATAGAAGTAGCGACGTAGAATTTGCAAGGACAACGCATGAGCACTGAGACGCAACCACAGCGGGCACCGGACAAATTGAAACCGGCTATAACGAAATTATTCTGAACCAAGAGTCGTTTCAACGTAACCAATAATCGCCGCAACTGCCCAAACAGAACAAGAAGATAAACGAAAGTCTAATTTGGCAACAAAAAGGAACAAACTATAAATGACAGAATAAAACTAACGGAAAGACAAAGTGAAAATTCAGAAAAAGCAACTTTAACAAACCAAGCCATAAATACTTCTGGCGCAGTATGCTTGAAAGTAATAAAGGTGTAAATCTAACCTGTTATCGCCGAAAGGTCCCAAGATTAAAGGGTCGACTCCAGACGTTTATATTTAGGAGTCTACATCCAGAGGAAAAGAGGTGTAACCATTTCCTCACAGCAATCAAAAAGGCTTATGAATTCAAGCAGCAAAAAGGCCACAACTGAACTGATTGCCCGCTCACAAATCCCATACGAATCTCAGGCCAACAGGCATCAGTGCCCTGTGGAACCACGAGATGAACTCTGCTCAATAATCAATAGCAACAAGGCAAGAATCAAAACAAAGGATCGCAATCCCGCAGAAGAAAAAAACCCTGAGTAAAAACAACAGTGGCGTTCACGTTCAATGGGAGCATGCACTGGTAATTTTCCTTGCCGATCACATGAACGCTAATAACACACACAAACAAACACCGACAGCTGGCCAGTGAGTAAATGAAGATGAAAACACAAGGGGAATGAGAGAGAGGAGGAGGAGGAGAAGGAAGAAGAAGCCAAGTGCTGTTGAACATAATAATGGTTGCACGCTCACCAAGACTCCAAGCACAGGCTGGAAAAAAGAAAGAAGGAGAGGGGGGAATAAACAATGAATGAAGGAGGTTAGGACATAGCTAATCAAAAGGGGAAGTAAATGATAGGCCCCCAAAAGACGGAAAACAGACCACCCCCCCAAAAAAAAAAAGAAAAAAAGAAAAAAGAAAAAGGGCAACAATCACGTGAACGTGAAGAAAGGCTATCTTGCTCTCGTGGAGGCAAGAACAATGCAATTTCGGTCAGTCTCTGAAGCTTCTGTAGGGGTGTCCCGTTGTCCGATGACCTTCTTTCAGCTGGCCATACAGCAATCT